>CAHIKZ030003205.1:0-67500 GCA_903632075.3 Acanthosepion pharaonis
ACCTACATACAAAAACATGTAGTAGCTCTACAATAAATTGTATCATATTTGCTATTTTAGGGACGCAAGTATATATTATATACGTGTAAAATCAGCAATCTATTGTCTATATAAAACATGTTTAAATAGCATATACTTAGGAAGTAAGAATTTCTTAACACATTTTACTGAATTCGACCGACAAAGCCTAATTTCTTTATTATGTTTTCCAATTTGCGTATAAGCAGTCGCTCATTCAGATCAAATTTACAGAGAATTTGCTCAAAGTTCAAAATCACTAGCGATAAGCAAAAGTACACAGGGGAAGGAAAAAAAATATGAGTTGATAAATTTGGTCTGGATGTTCAACTGTTTATACGCAAAGTGGAAAGATTTAATTAAAAATAACTTAGCCAGTTAACCTTTGTTGGTGAAAATCGATGAAGCAGGATTTATTCGCCTATATTTTCTATCTCCTTTTACTTTCGTATTTTACAAGATTATTTTGCAATTATATTTCTTACAGAAGCGGTCATATTTTATTTTCTGATATGCAATATTTTATATAGAAAATACGATTTATATACTATCATGTTTGTTACATTTGCATGTACATTTCATGCACTAAATGTAACAATTATTATGGGTCAGTCCTGCTTCGGCACTAAAATAGTTATTTAAATATATAAAAGCAAATAGTTATTTATATATATATATAAAAGCAAAATAAAATATCAACTTAATGGAAGTTTCTTCAATCACAGTTTGGAACCATTCAGTTTGAGAAACATTTAAATAATATCATTTGCATTTACACATTTCTTTTTAGTATTTAAAAGAACGGAAAATGAGTTACATTTGTTTCGTTTTAGGTTTCCGATTGTCAAATTTTTTCTTTATTCAAAGACTTATTTTATAAGGATTATTTACATTTGATAATATCCCCTTATATGTTCATAAATTTCCATCCTTTTTTGATATTTTCTGCTAAAATAGGCACCACTGGTGCAATTTTGAAAAATTCACATTTTCCTGAGCACTGAAAAGTTCACTTTGACGCCTTAGCTTTTAATACTACTTTTAGATTTAATTAGAGATGTTTTAATACTACTTTTAGATTTAAGCAGAACATAAAATTTTCCCTAAGTCAAACAAAATTTAATAATTATTACCAATATTTAAAAACAAAGTTTACATTTTAACAGTTATTATACGATAGGGTTATTGGTGTAGTATAATAGAGAAAACGAAAAAAGGTACATCACTTATGACTCTTACCGATAAATAAATACTTTGTGTTCTTTTGCTGGTCCTCGAAGAAGCTGATAATGTGTATAACAACTTTTGTATAGGTATTACTACCTGGGGAATACTTATAAAAGAGTGATATATCCAGATGTTCAATCATTCGTTTCAATTAAGCATAGTGGCACAGCTGGGTAAAGTCAGTTTTTGTCAAGATATCTGGAAATGCCATAAAGCGAAGTGATGTGGTTTCATTATTTTCCCAAATCTGTTAGTGCTAAAGGGATGCTAGCAATCTTAGCTGAATTTCAAACTTTCACCCTTTATAGATTTGGGGGTTTAGCTAACGCTTTCAATATTTAAAAATGTGAAGCGGTAACTTAAATATAAAATAAAAATTGTTTCGGAAAAGACCATATGACATTATACGAAAGTGTGTATTTAGTTTGAAAGAAGGTCATTTTACACGGGTTTTTAATCAGAAATATTTGAACATTCGAGAGAAACAGGGAGATTTAGATACATGTCTTTCCTAAGGGTATTAACGCTAAATTGAGACAGTGTCGGGAAGAATTCAAACACAAGATGACGATTCAGTTCCTCGGGTCTAATGACCACAGAGTTGTTAATTAAAATTTTAAAAATATTTCAGTAATTTAAATATCTTTTTTGAAATTTAAAATTTGGTATTATTTGCAAGAAATTGGCCCAAAGTTACTTGTTCAAACAAAAAATATAATTACGTATAATTGTTATAATTAAACCCTCAAGTTGTCAATGCATAATAAAGTATATCAAGAAACATTTTCGCCATCCTACGCACACACACACACATATATATATATATATATATATATATATATATATATATATATATATATATATATACACATGTAAAAAGAACATTGAAGTCAACACTCATAGGCGACAGTGTTTCATGCTGGACATGAAACAGCATGAGTGTTGACCTCAATGTTCACTTTTATATTTACACACGCTCTATTCCTGATATTGAGCACTTTATCCCATAAATATAGCACAGCTTAAAATTATAATTCTTCATATATATATATATATATATATATATATATATATATGTGTGTGTGTGTGTGTGTGTGTGTGTGTGTGTGTCTATGCGTGCATTTGGGCAACCATTTTCCATTTATACAAATTTACAAAACCAACGTAAGGGGTGAAGAATTAATTTCAATTAGTTCCGAGTTGAAATTAGTTCTGTCATTCAATGAAAATTCTTAAGGATTTTATTTACTCTTTATTATCTTGGTTTCCGGTACATATTTAAATATAAATTGTCTAATGTCTGACTACTTTCGGCTTTCATAAGACATTATCAATTTACATATTATATAATTCGAGATCGATTCAGAATATAAACCGAGATCGTACAGGTTATTCGGTTGTGATGAAACCAATTGACTGCTACCACAAGTGTCTAGACTATATTTAAAGAGGAGTTGGGCGCTAACTACTAGTGATGCCTACCACTTAGATACCTCTTAATTCTTTAAAACTACCGATTGCTGTTAGGAAATGTGTAATTTTGCATAAATAATTGATTTAGTGTAGTAAGAAACTTAAAATGAAAATGTTTTGGCAACGATAAAAGAATAATAATAATAATAATAACAAAAATAATGAAAACAATAACAAAACAAACTCTTAAAATATTTAATAAGATTGATTATCAAAAAGCTTCACTGCCAAAATCTTGTCGATGTGATCGTAAAAAAAATCAATTCGGAAATTACTTCTTTATCATTATGTTTGTTAATTTAGCATTCTTTCAAGCATTTTTTTAAAATTCATTCTACCCATAATAATTACAAAATGAAATAAGTACTAACATAAAACTTTCATCAACTGCTATCCACATAGACGATCCATAAATAATAGGGTTTGTTATACTCACCTAAATTAAAGTAATTCAAAACTGGTTTCAAGGTTGGAAAAAATCCTTGAAAAGAGTAGACACTTGCATTAGTAGCGCCTTTTATTGTTTTCTATATAATCACGCGTTTAAGTCTGCTTCGATCTGTAAATGAGTTAAAAACGTTTCCAAAGTCCATCAGTTATAGAGTGCCACATCTGAACTCTCGCATCCGTCCGTATGTAGTAGTTCTACGGATGGGGAACACGTTCGTACAAAGATATGTACTTGAAAGACACCGAGGTCAGAAATATGAACAGTCATTTAGAGGAGCAGATGTGGTGAACAACAATCGATGGACATGCCGCCTCTTCTTTGTATATAATTTTGATTGAATAATTTGTTAAGTTCTCTGCTGCTGCTGCTGCTGCTGCTGCTGCTCGGGCCTTTTATCAGTCTCCTTTGCGCGCTCAGGTTGTCATTCGTGATTTTTTATTCTTTTCTTTCTCTACAGTGTGTCATAAAGTTCGAAACAAGAGAGGAGAGATGAAGAGAAGGGAAATACAAGGAGGATAAAAATAATGGAGAAAAGTGAGAAGAAAAAGTTGAAAAGAGAAAGGAAGAGAAAGAGTAGGATAAAGAAGAACGAGGTGGTGAGAACAAAGTTAAAAAAAAAAGTGAAAGGAGAAAAAGTCGAGGGAAGAAAGAACAAAGTGAAGAAAATAAGAAAAAGAAGAAAGGAAAATGAAAAGGAAACGGACATAAACAAAAGAGGAGGAAAAAGAACAAGAGAAAAACGAAGAAAAGAGAAGAGAAAAACTGAAAGGAAAAAAGAGAGAAGGAAAAGAGAAAGAAAAAGAAGGCAAAAATAAGAAGTGGAAAACAAAAAAGGACGAGGTGGGAGAAAAAAGAGCAAGAAAAAAGAAGAGGAAGAAGAACAGCAGGGAAGAAGTGAAGGAGAGGAAAAGAGAAAGGAGAGGAAAAGAGAAAGGAGAGGAGAGAAGAAGAAAAGAGAAAGAAGAGGAGAGAAGAAGAAAAGAAAAGAAAACTGAGAGAAGAGGAAAAAAAATGGGAAAATCTTAGTTGAAAATGAAATCAGTTGAAACAGAATAAATAATACAAAATGTTCAGAGAAGGGTAGATAGCTTAATGAATTTCGTTTACGAGCTGATATCGATTTTTGATATTCTACCATCCATATGAAAATGATTTTCATTCATGTTGTGGAGTAAATAAGACACCTCCGGTATCACAAATGAACTAGGCAAGACGCCTTAAATAAAGAACTCAAAGTGAGTCAGAAGATGTCCATCGCAGTCTGTCACAGGCTCGCTACAAGACAAAACAAGACCTCTGTCTTCGGGCAGAGGATGATTCAATCAGGGCCTGTCTTCAGATAGAGACTCGGCTGAGAAAAATAGACCAATTCTGTACCCGATCCCGCTCTTGCGGGGTCTGGGTAAATTTTGACCAGTGGCCCAATTGGAAAACTTCGGATTTCCCACAGTAAACTTGATCGTGTGTTGCATCTAGTTCGCAGTGGGGCGACCGGTAAATATCAGTTCGTTGGAGTCAATCAAGGAGAATTTCTAGTGACGTAGCTGCGAGTAGCCTAAGCATGACATAATATTATAACCACTAGAAGCGAGTTATAACAGTGGTGACGAGCGATCGAAACTCATGCGGAGTAGGAAAAGTACCTTTTGCTTCGATGCACATGATAACAGTGACACCGAAAAATTAGAACCACGTTGCTTTTATTTTTTGTGTGTAAAAAAGAAATAAAAGAGAAAGAAGAAAAAAAAAATAAAGATATCCTTCTTTAAATATCGAAGAATTATTAACCCAAGTGGTAAAAAAAAAATACAACAAGAACAGCAGTTGTTGGAACTCCAGAAATAACAAAATTTAATTGAAATGGTATGGAAGAAAATGGAAAATTTGCCAAGTTCTTTCACTCCCGATACGGTGGCAAATGCCGTAGTTGAATCTAAATACAATTCATCTCATGGAATTATTTTTCTGCTTATTTTAGAAGATACAAGCAATTTTTCAGAGAAGTATGCAGCAACTTGGAAGACGAGAAAAAAAAACACTACGCACTTATTCGGTACTGACTGGATGGAATTATTCGAGTTGTAGGAATTACCTATAAATATTTATTGCAAAAATGTAAGTAGACAAACTACCAGTTAACAAAAACGTGTGTAAATTTAAAGAATTTAATGTTCTGTGGGATTCGTTGGGTCAGTATTCCAAAGTCAAGCGAAATTTCAAGTGAAAAAAAGTTCGACGATAATGTTTAAATCAAAACGTAGTGTACTGCTTGCAGCATTGAATCAGATCAACAAAGAATTAGACAGACTTGAAAAAACTAGGTGTAATTGAAAAGATTGAACATTCAAAATGGGCAGCACCAGCAGTATATGTAAAGAAAAAAAATAAAATTAATGTTTGTGCTGATTTTCCGACAGGGTTAAACAAATATTTAGAATCCCATAACTACCCATTGCCAAGTCCAGAGGAATTTTTTACGAATTTAAATTGTGGAAAATTTGTTCAATGCTGCATCTTTCTGAAGAGTATTTGCAACTCCAGGTTAAAAAAAAAAAAAAAAGAATACTCGGAGTTAATATATATAAATACACACAAAGGATTGTATAAGTTCAACTGACTTCCTTTTGGGATAAAAGTGGCTCCAGCTATATTTCGACAAGCTATGGCTACTATGCTTGCAGATTGTAATTTTTCAATTGCTTATCTGGATGATATATTAATTAAAAGCATATCTAAGGAACAACATATCGAGCATGTGAAAAGTTTTTGAAAAACATACGGGTTCGAACTCAGTGAGGAAAAGTGCGAATTGTTTTTGCCTAAATTCAAGTACCTAGGACAAATCATTGACAAAAATGGTCATCAACAACATCCGGCAAGTGCAATTAAGAATATGACTCCTCCAACAAACATTATTAGGTTACAAGCATTTCTAGGACTAGTAAACTATTATTAAGTCTATATACTTAATATATTCAGAATTTGAGAGTTCCACTGAAGAAATTGCTTAAAAAAGGCATAAAGTGGAACTGGAGTGATAATGTGTCAGAAAATATTTGAAGAAATCAAGAAAATACTAAAATCAGACTTAGCATTAGCGTAGTACGATCCAAAAGCAGAAATTGTGTTGGCTTCAAATACTAGTGAAACTGGTATAGGAGCGGTAATTCTATATAAATATGTTAAGGCCAGTATGAAAGCCGTCGCACATACTTCGTGCTCGCTACTCTTGACAGGGAAAAAATACAACCAGATCGAAAAAGACGCGTTAGCAATAATTTATGTTGTGAAAAAAATTTCACAAATTTATACACGGAAGAAGTTTTCGTTTACGGACGGACCACCGTCATCTAAATGGTTCGAGTGAAAAAAAAAAGGGGGGGAAAGGAATTCCTACGCATACAGAGGATAAATTACAATGCAGGGGTATCATCTTATTAAATTAGGATTTCAGTATGGAAAACCAACCGCCCAAAAGATTAGGACCTGCTGATGGTTTATCAAGATTGATACCAAAAAAATGCTGAACCGTTTGAGGACACGGTTATCGCAGCATTAAAAAATGAAATAAGAATCAAAAATATAACCTGGAAGAAATAAAAGTTAAAGCAGAACAAGGCATGTTTATTTTAAAAAAAAAAAAAAAAAAACGACTACAAGAAAGTAAGAAATATAAACGATTTTTAGAACGTAATCCAGACTTGAACGCTTACTCGCTATGTGACGGATTACTGATGTTTGCACAAAGAGTGGTAATATTTATCATATTACAAAAGCGGATATTAAATAATTCCATAGTGGACATCCGGGAATTTCAAGGGTGAAATCTCTTATGAGAAGCTATATTGGACCAAAATGGATCAAGTCATTGGAAAATTAGTAAAAGCCTGCAGAGATTGTGCTCTGGCAGCAAAATCAATTATCATAAAATTACAACCTTGACCAAAGACAGACACTCCGTGGTCAAGACTGCACATAGATTTCGCAGGCCCAATAAACGGATCATATTATCTTGGATAGCTTTACTAACTGGCCTGAAATTTGTAAGTGCAAAAATCTAACTTCCACGTTTACAGTGAATTTTTACACGAACTGTTTGCAAGATCTGGCATTACACGATTCACTGCTTACGGATTTAAAGAATTTTGTAAATTGTTCTCGATTGAACATATCAATACCCTGCCGTATCACCCAAGGTCAAACTGACAAGGTGAACGGATTGTGGGTACTTTTAAGAGAGCTTTTAAAAAAAATTTTAAAAATTAAAAAGTAATAAAAAATTGATCGATGAAGCACTAGAAAAATTCTTGACAGTATACTTGATAACGGCGAATTCCAATACACCGGCAGACTTGTCACCGACAGAATTGATGTTAGCAAAAAAAATTAAATCGGTTTTCGACAAGTTGTTACCAGGTCAAAAAAGAATAAGAACGTATAACAAAATGAACGCAAAATTTTTCAAAATTGGTGAAAAATAGTGTTTTTCTGAAAATATGAAAATAGAAAAGAAATGTGAGAAGACAGCGTAAAAGTCACGAGTGGGTAAAATGATATATATGGTTAAAGGAGAAAAATGGGAACACAAAAGGTATTAGAATCAGTTAAAAGAAAAAGTTTACTGAAGAAAGGCCCGCAAGAAAGGAAGATCCTCTGCAAGTACTTAATGATATTTTTGACATACCAACACCAAGAATTTTTTTATCGTACAAGTATGATTACCAGAAAAAGGAAACGTACTGATAAACTACAGGCTGACCCAAAAAGAAAGAAATATAAAATTCAGTACGTGGAGAAATTTCCAGAAAGAGGAGGCGGTAAATACTAAAAAATAAAATAAAATATTTACTAGTGATAAAATAATCTCAAAATGAGGATGTTGTGGTGTAAATAAGACACCCCCGGTAACACAAATGAACTAGGTACGACGCCGTTAATAAAGTCAGAAAATGTCCATTGGAATCGGGCAGTTCGCTGCCAAGCTCGCCACTGACTTGTCGAACTCTCTACCTGCAGAGAGGAACTCAGACGAGGCTATGCTTACGGGAAGAGTCTCGTTTGGGGACCTAGAAAACCCGACCCCGTGTATGCGGGGTCTACGGGGAATTTTTGTCCAAGCCTACAGGCTCAGAAACGCCCAGCATAAAAATCGACCTTGAGCCACATCTTGTCTTGTGGGTAGGTTGGTAAACACCAGTCCGTTGGAGTCAGACTGTCCGCTGTCTTGCTCGCGACAAGACAAGACTTCTGTCTTCGGGCTGAGGGTGATTCAGTCTGGCTCTGTCTTCGGATAGAGCCTCGGCTGAGAAACAACAGACCAGTTCTGTACCCGAGCCCGGGGATGGGTAAATTTTGATCAGTGGCCCGTGTGGAAACGTTTGGGTTCCTCACAGTAAATTTGACCTTGTCTCGCATCTAGTGGAGCGACCGGTAAATACCAGTCCATTGGAATCAAGCAGTTCGCTGCCAGGTTCGCGGTTGACTTGTCTAACTCGCTGCCTTCGGACAGAAAAGAACCCAGGCGAGGCTATGTCTACCAGAAGAGACTCGCCTGGAAAGGTAGAGAAATCCGACCCTGTGTATGCGGAGAGTTTTTGCCTGAGCCTACGGGTTCGAATTAACCCCACATAAAAATCGGCCTTGTGCCACATCCTACCTTGAGGTGAGGTTGGTAAATTCCAGACCATTGGAGTCAGTCGAGGAGAATTTCTAATGACGTCACGCAAGTAGCCTAAGCGAGACACAATATCACCTTCATCGACATTGTCAATATCATCAATTCCCCTATAACAGGTTGTGATGGTACGGTCTTTGAGCAGCAATCTCCATATATCTGGCTTGAAAGTTGGAGTGATATTAATGTGCAACATTTCTTGGGCATGTAAACCCGGCGAAGACCATACCTCACCAGGTAATATCACAGCCATATCCTTCGACTTGAAGGTTCGCCTTGGTGACGGACTAGTAGCCATCGACTATCGAAGAAACCCAACACTTTGGCCGTTAACTTCAGCGATTCCATAACAAACGAAGCAGCCTTTAGTACAATTAGAGCGCTGTAATTCATTTCGCTTGTTGCAAGTTGTTAGGAAATGTCTATTTGTCTGATCTGTCATATTTAATTTATAAAAATAAAAAGGAACAGATTTCTTGAGTGGAAATCATACATCCAAACAACTAACATAATAATCAGTATCAGTTCACTGCACATATCTAGATTGCAAGTCTGGAAAGATATCCATTCATACGTAGCACATTTTGGGTAAGTAGACCTGGCGAAACCCATCCCTCTTCAGGTCAAACTAGACCTGATCTCCAACTTGAAAGTTGGCCTTACTCACGAACATTTGACCGTTGACTTCAGTCTAGGAAGCCTTCCGCCCACCTAATATAACCAATACTGTGCAAATAATTGTCACCGCTTGGTTTAGATATTTTCAGTCTGTTGTCTATTCTCCGCGTCTAATGGGATTGGTGACAATTATTAAGTATTATTTGCTTTGATCGCTGTCAATCTACTCAGTTGTTGAGCATCACTAAGCTCATTAGGAAATCCCCAGCGTGAAACGGCACAGTACTTTCTTCATAAACTGCCCACTATTTGCGTTTGAGTTGTATGTTAACTGCCTTAAAATAATAAAAAAAAAACGGCATAATCGCTTATTTTTTCTATATTCAATGTTAAAAATCAAAAACGGAAATAGGCTAATTTTTAAAAGCCCACTGATATGACAGCTCTAATAATACAATCAGAAGGATCTTTTAATGCAGTTAAAACTAAATATTGCTAATGCCAAATAACAGCAAATTCTTTATATCCTAATTTTTACATATATATATATAAGTTTATATATGCAGGGTGTCCCAAAAATGTATACACACTGATAGCTTAATTGTTTTTTTTTGTTTTTTTTGTTTATTTTTTCTTTCCAGGTTAAGCCCATTAGAATTAATGGTGGCAGTTATAGTAAGCTTTGAAAAAAGGAAATTAATTCTAAAGTGTTACTGGAAATGTAGAAATGCAGTTGAAGTGAAAACGCAGTTTAGCAGGGAGTATCAAAAGAGATCTGCCAACGCGATTTGTCATCAATCGAGATAAATTTGAAGCCGATGGAAGTGTTCAGAATGTCCACTAGAAGCATTCCGGAAGACTACGGACATCGACAAGCAACTACAAAGCAAGAAAGAGGACTGGAAATGTATCAGAAAAGTCCAGCAAGTGAGTCGTGAGGTAGGTATTTCAAAATCGCCTGTCCAACGCATTTTGAAGCTATGCCAATGGAAAAAAAGTTACATTCCAATATTAGTCGATGCTATTAATGACGGTGATCCATACCGAATGGTGGAGTAGTGTGAGTGGTCACTTGGAATGAAGTGTAGAAGATGCACACGTTCCAACAAAGGTCGTGTGGATTGATGAGACCGCATTCACATTAAATGGTTCAATTAACCGCTGCAATTGCACCTACTGGGGTCTTGAAAATCCGCATGTTGACAAAACAATGAAATAATGTCTGTAGATTCTATTAAATCTTTAAAATGAAATGTATTTTAATAAACACTGACTTTGTAATTATTTAAAAAGTGTACATTTTATTAGGACACCCTGTATATATATATATATATATATATATATATATATATATATATATAAACCACACGTGTAAAAAAAGTATATAGGAAAAAGAAGTTGAAAATGTAACTGTAGTCTTTAAGAATATTTAGAATAATTTTACCTATTTCACAGTTCTATGATTTTCAAAAGTTAAATCAAGATGAAAAGATGAGTGGCTTCGCCATGATCTGTTTCGCACCTGACTGGAGATTAAGAAATCTTTCAGTCTCATGCAGAAAATGGTGGCTCCGATCGCTATTTGTTTAAAATGCAATCTGATTTATTGATTATGATCACGTGATTATGCGCAGTAATTTTTACGCTAAATATTGATGATCAAAATTTAGTTGTCAAAACTTGTGAGTGTCACATTTCAGTAGGCGTGACAGCAAAGTGCTCATGACAAAAAGTTGTTAAGTAGTACAAGTGTCAAGGATTCAATTTTATTGGACCTTAGTGGCAGTCCCCAAAAGTTCAATTGTACAAGGACTCAATTTGTGTGTGTTAAGTAATTAATTAATGAACATAAATCTGTTACTTAACAGTGACTGGACATGGCATATATATATATATATATATATATATTTCAAAACTAGGTCGGCAATGACTGGTCACTACTATTAGTTTCATGTGTTTGCACAAAATCATCAGTTAGCCAGTGACTTGTAATAAGATGAATACACCAATGGGCGAGTTGCCACCTCGAGGCGGCGTAATGGTTAGCAAGCGTGTCTCGCTAGAACAATTACGATTGAGTAGTGAGTTCGATCCACGATGGGTGCCCCATACTTTCGGCCTTGGGCCAAAGTTAAGCTATCACTATACTAGGAGTTCAATTTGACAAGCAACCCAAACACGCGTGGTGGGGGAAAGGGTAGATCATCTAGCCAAAGTTTAAAATGGCAAATTATATATATATATATATATATATATATATATATATATATATATATATCCCACCTGGAAAGGCTTGCCAGTATAGCAAAAAGCTGTCAATAAAAGTGAAACTAGTTCCACGGTACAGGAGCTGAAGCCTTAAGCCAATACAGTCCTCAACAGTACCACACAACAAAAATCACTTCAGAGCATATTATATAATTTATATAATTGCTGTCAAGTTCAATCACTGATACATAATGAAGATTTGTGTTAATTACTTAACTCTGACTGTTTTAGTTATATTTAACATTAAGTAACACCACTTAATCAAAATTAATATCAAATGATTACTTCTGTTGTTATTGCTTAACAGAGAAGCTTATAAAGATGAACTATTGATGAATCCACAAGATAAATAAATCAAGAAATAACTTGAGGCTGTTTCCTAATGTATTTTAAAACAGAAAATCTGGTCGTTGCAGTATTTTCTTTTTATGGTTTATAACCTGGTATTCCATACAACATTGTATACTTCCCAAACAACAGTTCCTTGCTCTTAACAAAAGAAAACAATTATAAAGAATTAACAGTAAAATGCCAGGTTGGTGATATTCGTTATATAAAAAAAAGTACTTTGATATTCTAATTTTAATTGAGTTTAATGACTGATTTATTGAAGAAATTGGCTTAATCCAATAAAGATCTATTCTAAGCATTGAATTTTGCCGTTTGTCAGCCAGAGCTGATCTGGTGTCGCTTCAACATGAAGAGTGATGATTTTTTTCTTCTTGTCCTGATCGAAAACTAAAAAAAAATGATCTTTTATAATTTCATAATTTATATCATGAGTAAACAATGACAACATACAACAAACAAAAATCAAGTTTTCGTGTAATAATTAACAAGCAAACTATCCGAGCAGACAATTACTACTGTAGTGAGTTCAAGATTTATTGGATCCTTTCAATTTGTGGTCTTCTTTCAAACAAAGATTAATAAATATCAATACGAGTAATTATTAATTCTAGTTTCAAATGTCATTACTACAGTTTGGCTCTCATTGGATGCTCTTCACTTGTAGCCTTGTGTCAGAACAAGAATGGTATATCAATGTAAGGCAGAGGATGCCATGCTGTAGGGTAACTGCCATCGTTCGAGTCTCAGTTACTATAGGAGTGAGTTGGGCACCCCAAGGCGGTGTAACGGTTAGCAAGCTTGTCTCACTAGAACAATTACGACTGAGTAGTAAGTTCGATCCTCACTGGGTGCCCCATACTTTCGGCCTTGTGCCACAACTAAGCTACACTTGGAAAATCACGACTATAAGAGCGAGATCAATATTCACCGGGTAAACCAGACTTGTTACCCTGTGCCAGATTAAACGAAATTTCGTGAGGCAAAGAGTTGGTCTTTGTAGGGATTTCAAGTGAAGTAACTGACCATTGGGTGTTTGTAAAAGTTGATCATTTTAAACAGAGAGAAAAAATACATGAAGGGAAGGTATATTCGGCGTAGTTGTGCAGAAAGAGGAAAATAAGATAAATCAGAGACGGTAGGAGGAAAGAAGAGAAGAGTAAGGGATATATAAAAGGAGAAGGAAGAGATGAAAGTAAGAAGGAGAAAAATGATTTATCATTTTGGTTATTATACCGTATCACTCCATCTCCTCCTCCTCCTATCACTATCACGAATTGCCAACCATTGGAACAGTGGGCCCACCAGCTGTTGTACGGCTCAAACCCTTGAGCTGAATGAAAACAATGGCAGCAGCAACAATTCGAGAAAGTCAAGGCAAAATGGAAGTAGTATTCTCTAGCTGGGCAGGAGACGTGGGTGGGGTTGTTGGTAACCCACCTGAATGACAAGAGTCCTCTTAGCTTTATTTAGTTTTTTTTCTTTTTCCTTTTTCTGTGACTGTTGACATAACAGATAGGCGCTAAGCAAAGTGGTTTCGAGAGTGCCTAGCTTATTTCTTCCGGTCTGCCACCGGGTAGCCTAAAGGGAAAGGGGTAAAGAGGGAAGACAAAATCGTGAACAGTGCGTGAGAATGGGAAGAAAGAAAGAAAGAAAAAACGTACTTCCTTATCCGCGGTTTCGCTTTATCAGTTTCAATTACCCGCGTTCAACTACCGATACAAACCATTCATAAGTTACTTAATAATGGTCCCAAAGTATAAAGAATAACCATGCAGGTAACTGAGATATGTCGGAGAAAATCCGTAAGTTGGTCCTTTAAGGGAAAAGATAAAAATTCTCGACTTAATAACTAAGTGAATCTTAAGATCTACTGTAAGGATGGATATTTTGTTACGTAACTTTTGTTACAGTATATTGTTATAATTTTTCGCTTTTATTATAATTCATTATTATTGATCTCTTGTTATGCCTAATTTATAAACCAATCATTATCGTAATAATATACAAGGTCTGATCAAAAAGTATCGGTCCTGTTGTTATGGTAACGGAGCTAAAGTACGCAGAGTGAAGCAGCTTGACACAGATTGACCTTGAACACTGTCACGTTTGATAGGAAAGTGTGTAGAATGTGGTCGTCTCACCACACCACAAAAGTTTCATTGGTGATAAAAGCACAACATTCTCCAGGTCTGACAACTGTCATGTTCTCTTCTACATTTTATTCTTCAAAATTCAAATTCCACTTGAAAGAAACATGATTTGAAGACGTCAAGGCAATCCAAGAGAATGCGAGAAAGCAACAGCTCCCTATTTTTTTAAAAAAAATAGAGTTTTAGGAATGCTTCCATCGATGGAAATGACGCTTCATAAAGTCTGTGGCTTCAGAAGGAGACTACTTCGAAGGTGATTAAATGCCGAGTTGATATGTGTTGTAGTTTTCTTTTCATAGCACCAGTCCTGATACTTTTTAATCATGCCTTCTATGTCCAAGAAAAACCATAATACATGGCTACTATTTACGATTTCACGCACTGTTGGATGTCTCGAAACATATTCCCTCTAAACCATCTGGGGTAGGGACTTCTGTATTTATGAAATCTCAAGAATAATAGTAATAATAATACATTGACGCAGTCGTAGGTCAACTGCAGTCGAGATAGTCATTATGAAGTCCGTTGTCTTGTCGATGGCTGCGTAGTATTTTCTACATAAAGGTTTGAATTCAGAATTGTCTTTCTAGACTAGAGAACTCAGTCTTCCTTGTTATTTAACCCATAGCTGGTGGGAGAAGAAATGAATTCATACCTTTCTTAAAGTTATTTACACGAAAGTGTATATAATATAATCGGTTGGAATATGGAATCGCTACCATTACACCACCTACCATTTGCGCATCCAAGAATGATAATAAACAAGAACAAATCATTCTTCGTAGCAAGTAGTTTAGTTTTCCCTCTGGGCTTTGGTCGCCATACCAACTATTTTTTCAACATCAGCAAATCTTATACCCCACTCCATAAACAAACCTCACAATCTTATTTCCTAAATATTTATATGTCAGTGGGAAAATGATATATAAGTTTTTATATAACAAGAACAATTTTAAGAAAGATTAAAACAAAGTGGAAAAAATTTCGTGAGACGCGTTTTTCCTTTTTGTGTGACTACACTGGTGCACGAAGGCCTATAAAAAAACTTCAATACTCAACAAGTATCTATCAACGCACCTTTGGTAAAATATCCGTGCTTCTTCTCAACTATTTATTGTGCTGACTTTAGTTTAACTGCAACCTAGCCTGGCTATAATGTCTAGGGTTCGAGCCTTGATAAAGATGATATCGAACTATATGATCAGAAAATAGAAAACGTTTCTGTAAATATTTCTTAGACAAGTTACTTCATTAACAAATTGGTCGGCGAGACCTTACTAAACATCACGTTACGCTAAGCGGCTAGTAGATGTTTACTAATCTTGGCTCAACCTGGCACAAAGCTCCAATAACGGAGCACTCAGTGAAATCTAAACATCGTTAATATGAGTTTACGCAAATGCCTTAACCTTCCCGTTGGACAAGATTAGCTGAAGAATATGATCTTTCGCTTTTGTTCCGTATCTTGCTGTCCACTACCTTACTCACTGAATACGAAGTGATTTATCTTCGTTTTATTTCTCAACTAAAACTGTGACGTGCCAAAAGTCATGGGAAAACTGCCTAGTAGGACTTTAACTCGGTAAAGTGCAGCACCTCGACGTAGCGTCAATTTCACAAGTGACCGAAAAACATTTGGAGAGACGCTGAGCCATGTTGTTTCGTTTCACATAGTTATCTGGGGTTTTTTTGGGTTTTTTTGCAAATGCAAGATATGTTATTCAAATAAACCTCTCCACTAGGCCTAATAAATCATATCAGGTAAATATGGCTGTCACACCATTCGTCGGAAATCTCCAGAATGCTTGTCAAACCAATTCTGAGCAACTTGAGTCCAATGACATGATGCGTTAGACTACTGGAATAATCCATTATTGTTGGGGTAGATGGATTCTATGGACAGATAGAAATGGGCAATGCCGTTTATAGGTGTAGAGGCTTTCTCAACCTATACTACGGGAACGCATCCAGAAAATTATGAAACCCCAACCAGATTGCACGGTGTCTTGACGACTGGGACCCATAGCCTCATCGGATCTGCGCCAGATCTGAACGATATCGCCATCCCGAAACAACTGGAACAGTTACAAATCGGACTACACAACAAATTACCAAAGCTCGAAGTTTCAATTAGCGACGCCATCGGTTCAGATAAAGCGCTGTATCTCGTATCAACAGGAGGATCCACGTGGATCTTCTGCTCCCATATCCCATGGAAGCTAAAGAACACTTAACTGTCATGATGGATATGCAGCTGGTATCTCCCGCACTGCATGTACGTTACTGGTGTGAACACAGGCTGCTTATGACGAGGTAATATGGCGTTTGAACGAGGCATAATAGACAGATGAATGGGTCAATTCCTTTTTTTAAATTGTAGGAAAATATGACATCTCTTTATCTACGGTACCACGTGTGTGTACCGGTAATACTTGATGGAAGTTATTAATCTCCACTGTGGACAGCTCAGCCACCAATCATGGATGCTTAATGATCGGGACCAAGGGTGTCAGGCGAGAACTCTATGATATAATGTCCTTCATTGTATGCCCCTAAGATTCAAGTAGGTGGAGAGGGGCTACTCCGGTTTCACTTATCAAATCACGTATCCATATTCACACCAGCTTGTGGGTGTATAGGGTGCTTGTACAACTAAGTTAACAGAGACAATTTCAATTTTTTATTTCACTCTTTGATTGGATGTCCGGGGCCGTCGCACGCTCTGCCTCCATTCTGTATGCTATTGTTTCACACTGACTCACCAGCTGAGAGAGCACAACTGGCACCGGACTGACCATTTCTATGGCGTCAAGGTACTGTGGTGCCACCTACTATGAACTTTACATACGGCTGTCCGATAACCTTTTACTAGGTGATTATTTAACGATCTGGGAATGTAAAAACGATTTGCGCCTTGCAATAGAATGCAATAAAGGAACTACTCAAAAATTTTGAAAAAAATCACAATGCTTCGTTCAAACAATTACATTTATTATTCAAAGGTATTCTTAGACAATCTGGCTTCGAATAAAAATCGGATACTAAAGAATGTTCTATGAGTGAATTTGAATGATGTCCGTGAGATGACTTCCGTAATTGAATCAGAAAAGAGTTATTCGTGTTAATATGAATCTCAATTTATACGGAGTGCTTTTTCAATATCGGTAAGAAACCAATTATTTTCAATCCATCTTGCTCACTCTACGGTCGTAGGATGTAAAAACGACCTGACCGTTGCGAAAAAAAAAAAAAAAAAAAAAAAAAACAGCAAAAATATGAGAAAAGAAAAACTAATCAATAGTAATGTAGCATAGAGGTTATTTTGATTTTTTTTCTCTTGGTTTTTCTACTTGAAAAAAAAAAGAATATTTGTTCACAATGTCTAATCTTTCTAGTCACCTCGTTCTTTCTGTATATTATTTATTCTCAGAGAAATAATGTTCAGTTTTACATTTTATTTCTTCAAATTAATCATAATTTTGAAATCCTTTAAATTCCTTCGCTGTTCCTTCTTCACAATGAAGACTCTTTCACCTCATTCCAGAGGAGTTCCTTTTAATATTTACCAAAGTTCTTATAGTCGATCCGGAGTGATATTGCATCTGACCATATGGAATGTACTAGTATTCTTAAATAATCATTTTTAATATTATTTTTCCCTTAATATTATGTAGAATTTGGAATAAAAACGTCTTTTATTTATGTATCAATTTCCCTCGTTGTCTGTAACAAAAATCTTACATAGGTCGTCTGTATCTTCTATAGAATGCCCAGCATTTTGGGAAGAAATGAAATCATATTTACACCAATTACATTCGAATCATTGTCGATATTATCGCAACGTTTCAGTCGTTGTGCTCTCCAGCCTTCTTCAAGTGCTTGTCGAATCGGGTCACTTTCAGGGAATTTCGAACTAAACCTATGGAGGGTAGATTGTTCTCGATCCGCTGCCCATGTCTTTGGGTAGTTTATCTTTACTGATCAGAAATGGACGTCGACGGAATGAGAACAACCCCCACACCTGCCCGTAGATTAAATAAAGAGCTCAGTTCGAAATTCATTGAAGGTTAGACGGATCGACAAACACCTGATGAAGGCCAGAGGGACGAAACGTTGTAATAATAACAACAAACATCAGGATAATAGCTTGCATGTAAATCATGTAAATAATGATAGAAAATCAAATTATAAAATAATAAATTTAGTTCATTTTGATCTTAAATTCTTAGGATTTTAATAAAATTCCCAAGTATTTCTGTAGGGTATCTAATATTTTTGGGTAAATTATGAATTAAGCTTATTTCCTTCTTATACTTTAACGATGGAATTTAATAGAACGCCTACATATTCAATCAAGCATAGCATTTTGGGGGAAAGTTTGATAGATAACAGATGTACTAACAACTTGATATCTGAAAGTAAACCTAAATAATAATAAAAAAATATCCCGATTAATATTACATCATAATATACTTGTATTTATTGTCGCTGTCTGAACTTGAATGTCATTTAGAAATAGGATATTTTTCTAAAAAAAAAAAAAAAAAAAAATCAGTGTAAAATTTTACCTTAATCAAATAAATTTATTTAAGCCAACATGTGAAACTAACGAATTCAGTAATGTATCTAGATTTTTTGACATTGTCTTGAAGTTTTATGCTTTCTATAGAATATGAGAATTTCGAAGCACTGAAGCGGTTCAATTTGAATATATGCAATAAGTAACATAGACCGAAAAATATAAACTTTCTTATGCTGTAAAATATAAACTAAAATTGTTATTAATTCTAATCAAAAAGGAAGACGACCGGATGATAGAAAGCAATTAATTATAACCAATTATAATTAATTATAATCAAATATTTGTCATTTACAAATGCTTCTCCTATCCTATGAAAGATATTTTGCTTTAATCTCGGTATTTGCCACAAAAGATTTATGGTGGGGAAAACATCTTCAAAGATGAATCATAAGAAATCTGCACCGAGGTCTCATTTTAAATGATAAAAATTGGATAAATTGCTTTTTAAACCCCGCGCTAAATAACTAATAAATTTTCCGAATAGTCATATTTAGGTGTAAATTTACATGATTAATTCGAAAATAACTGAGAAATTTTGATAAACTCTACCGTTTTGGAGTTATCGAAAATAAAAGTTCAGATTCATTCAAAGGCAGCCATTCTTGGCGTTGTATGCATATATTTGCTGCGGAATAGACATTAAATTGTCTTGATTATTGCACACGCAATGAGTCCGCAGTCGTGCAGTAATTGAAACAAGAACTGTAAAAAGGCCGTTAACAAGGTATTCTTCCGCGCAAATCTAATCAACTGTGAATGTATGCAGACAACGCCAGTAATGGCTGCCGTGCCGTAACGCGAATGAGTCCGAACTTTTATTGTCGATAACTCCAAAGCATGTAAATTTAGACCTAAATATAACTATTCGGGAATTTTTTTATTAGATAATTAACGTGGACTTAAAAAGCAAATTACCCTAAAAATTTACTGTCAATTTTGATAATAGGAAGTAGAATTTTTTAACTACAGTTTAAGTCAGAAAGAAAATTCACCATTCTCATTGATTCTTCATATCTAATACTAAAATAATTTTATTAGAGTCTATGTTTATTCATAATAGGAAACATTATTTAATGATTCAACCTAAATTATTACAACCATACTCTCGATTTGTGTGTGCTCACAGATTTTCTCCTCGAATTTCTCGCTCGTGGAACTTCCTTCCGGCTCCATGCTTTCCAAACAACTTTAATTTACAAAAAAATTTAAATAGTTATCTACTATCTACCTGATTACTATCTTCCCTTTCTGCTCATCATTAATGTTTCTGTTCTTAATTCTTCCACACGCAGTAACTCCTTGGGTTTTAATGGTATTACTGCCTTGCTTGGGGTGATTCCAATTATATATATAAGAGAGAGATGGGTACTTAGGTAGCAATCCTATTAAATAAGTTTGATTAAAAATGACTGACAAGGTACTTCTGTTAAGTTTTTCCTGTGTGCGAATTTCTTTTTTCGAACTTAGTGAGCGTCGAAATTGTCCAAATAATTATTCGTTCCCAGCACCCCCGACTAATCTATTAGTCATTTTTTGTGTTATTGTAAATAGCCAGTGAGTTCCCGAAAAGTAGACAATTTTTTTCCCGGTGACGGACGGGTGGATGAACGGACGGACAGCAGCTTGTCGTGACCCTCAGATCCAAAACACAGAAACAGTTCAGCCTACTCCCTAAAAATTGACTGGTGGCTAGCAAAACCACAAAAGAGAAGCATCCTATGATCATTGGACTGTGGATGCAAATGTATGGGTCTCGCGAGATTAACGTGTTACTCTCAGTCAAACAGCCTTCTTCATCACTATTAACTAAGCCTAACTACAGCAGTAATTGTTTACTAGTTTAACCACAACTCCAAGGCGAGACACTCAAACACCGTTCTTTTTCATCTCAAATGACCACCCACATGGGCTGAGAAATGTCCACTCGGAACCCGTATTGCGCGCCACGTGTGACTTTATTTTGTCAAAGAAGGGAGCTTAAAAAAATCTAATTCTGTTTTCGGAAGTAGAGTAGAAATTGTTTGTTTCTGTTCTAAGTCAACTCATGTACTTTGTCTTTGGTTACCTTATAAGTACGTCATTCGATAGCCGTCGGGATTGAAAACGTCTTAAATGACAAACCAATTGATATCTGAACTTTCTAAATGACAGATTTTACACATACGAACACTGATGACTATAAATACTAGAGTGCAAAACGATGACTAACGTTCCAACTTTATTACCATATTTCTCGTCATATAATACGCACCAGCAATACCACGCATGTAGAATTAGGAAAAGAATATTTCGGATAAACTCATCGTAAGCAATGAACAAGTAATTCAGAGTTATATATCGTATTTGTAAATTATTCACGTTTATTACCATAATTTAATCGTTTAAATCATATTTAACTGTGAGGTTCTAAGGCTACTAGTGTATCAATCAAGGGTCTCTTTAGGTATTGGTGTAGTACCCAATCATCAGGCTATAAAACGCAAGGTAGTTTTTCTTGTTTTTGTTTATTTTTTTTTTTTTTTTTAAGATTTTCTTTTTTAAATGTAAGCCTGGTTTGGGGGAAATAAATTAATGTATGTGCTTATAATTTGTTACATTTATGGGTAAAGAGCAATCATTATGCAGGCCTGTGGGTATAAACAGTGAATGCCATGTATAGTGAATGCCATTTTCACGACTTATCATCTGACTAAGTGTTTGTATTCTTTGAGTGGTCTCTCTATATATAGTCCACTAAGGATTGTGGAATTTCGAAGAAGAGGAAAACGATTTTTCCAGTTTTCTTTTTAGAGCTGATGTTTTAGATTAATACTAATCTCTCTTAAGTTTGTTTATTTTAATTATTTGTTTTCTTTTATTTATTGTTTCCTTCCTTCTGTTATAAGATTCGTTATTTGAAATAAAATTTATTAGATTTAGGTTATGGGTTTATTCTGAGTTGTAAAGTGGTTGTAGATAGCGCAGTAGGAATTTGTTTTTGTTACTGCATCAGAAAATGATTTCTGATATTTTCTTTAGGAGTTTATCTTTTTCTGGAAAGCTGATTATCGCTATTTTCTTCCTTCGGCAAAAATTACATCTCGAGATTTTTATAATAAAAAAAAAAAAACATTAAAAATGCATTTACATTATACATGTTATATCCGTATTCCGTAAAGAAATAATTATTCTTAACTCGTCGCAATCTCTTTCGGTCTCTTTTTCAATGAAGAAATAAAAATAGACGAAAAGATTACAGATTTGGCGGTTAAATTCTTGAAGCGTTTTCGCAAACAAAGAAAATATTTAACTTTTTTTTTTAGTTAGAAAGTGCACAAAATTATGTTGAATTAGTGGTATGTATAAATAATGTATAAATCCTATTCCTACCCGCTATAGGCTAAATAGTGGTACTTGTATCTGAAAAAAATCATTATAATTTTCAAAACAATTGTTAATGTAATATTCGCTTAAAAATGGTGATTGATTGTTCTGTTTAAACAGCATATCAACTCTGTAGGTTATTTAATGCCAAAAAGGTTTTCTTTATTAAATCTATGACATGTAAACAATCCTTTGGGTCACTGGTTCCATCACTCTCCAGTTATGCCACTAGAACGGAGTTATTTAGTGCTATAAAATAAGCTAGGCTAGCTTCTACTTTTATCTTCCTGAAGAAGTCCTCTCGACTAGTCATGTCATAAAATCGTTGACCTTTAGGGACAAGGTCACTACAATCTATTAGAATACGTTTTAAAGTATACGCCCCCTGACATGCTATGCATTCACGAGGGTATTCCTGTTTTAAGAAAAAAAAATGAGAGAGTGATATAGATGTGTCTTATTCTGATTCTTACTAGGGTGACTTCTTCCTTCTGAGAAGGTCAGAGACCATAATGCCATTCTCCTAAAATTGGTTTAATTCTCTAAAGTTTCTTGTTTGGGTCGTAGTTCCATAACTCTTGCCATTTGTTTAGAATATAAGACTCCATAATTGCTTTGAAGTATGTATTTTCACATTTTAAATTTTCATTTTTAAGCACTGCGGTTTCCATTTCCAAGGATGACAATATGTCAAATGGGGGGGGGGATTATTTTTACAAACTAAAATATGTTTTGGCTTTAAATAACCTACAAATAGTTCATAAGAGTAAAAAATATCAATTAAACATCATTAGTTTTCAAAGCATAAGTGATTATGGCTCTCTTTAGCTTTCTTTTGCCTTAATATCTATAAAATCTACATTGCTATGAATATACGATTATTAAGAATAAGAGAAACTTATCACTATAACTTGCAAAATGATATTCATAGTTCAGTATGTAATTTATTGACCTATTGTTGTTGGCTTGTCCTTTGTTTGCGGAAAGGAGAGTAGGATTGTCTGTCTATCCACTGTAGGCTTGCCTCCGCTGATTGTTCAATGCAGAGAAGCTTGCGCATACTGAGTTCAACCTTTAGTCTAACTACTCTTCCTCGGTAAATCAGTGAGCCGTGACAGTCAAGGTGACTGACTGTAGGTATTTTTGTCAGAGAGTTACTTGTTCGTTTCTCTTTCAATTCAGTTTGGCCATGGCTGAGGACCGGGTGTTAGAGAATAATCCTTGACCTGACCAATTTGCATAAATAACATGACAGTGACAAGATATTTTATCACAGGCTGGGACAGAATGCAGGAAGCAGTCGCTTGATATTGCGAAATTAACTGCAACCTTTGTACCATCTGGTTCTTCCATTTTATTTAGCCTGTCAAGAGTGACAAAGGTGGCAAAATATTTTTTCTACTACTTATTCAAAAACAGCTGTCTACCATCGTGACATACCAGTGATGAGAAAAGATTTCTGTTGATGGAAGAGAGAGAGAGAGAAAGAGCAAGAAGTGCATTCATGCTTTTACGAAAATATATGAACAGCCTCAAACAGGGCTTGAACTTGATTCGCTGATTTTGCTTGCCATCCTGTTAACCGAAATGATATCACGCATCTCAACGAAAGAAATCATGTAAGTGTCGTATAAAAAAAAGGCACAGTATGATTGATATTTACATAGTTTATATCACCATCGAACAAAAAAAGATTAGTTGGCTAATGGCGTATGAAGATAGGGTTTAGCCAGTGCTCGAACACAGACTACGTACGTTAGTAGCAAATATGCAACCCGCTAAATCAGCCTTTTTTTCTACTTTTTTTTTTCTTCTCGAGGATACACTTAGTAAAGACTGAATTCGTGACAAATGGTCTTCAAGTGTTCAACCACCTCCACACAAATAATGGCCAAATTGTCGTCGGATTTTTTTAATCAGTACCACTCCATTCAAAGCAATAAATCCACTAAGACACAAAGGGTTTACAGGGTGTAGAAGAATTAAAAACAGAAACATTAGATAAAAGAGTAATCAGGAGGACAGTAGATAGCGGTTGACATTGAATTTAAATTTCTGCAGATTAAAGTTGGATGGAAAGCATGGAGTCGGAAGGAAGTTCCACAAGTGAAAAGTGCGAGAAAAAAACTGTTAGCATAGAATTTACGCTTACATCCAGCCAACTCATCAACTCAAATTGATGAGATCTCGATGCCAGTCTAGTACTGCGTTTAAATTTTTTTTAAAGTCTAGGTACCATAGCGAAGAGCTCATTCGAACAATTATCATGAAAGTATTTATAGAAAGGACACAGAGAGGCAACCTTACTGCTCCGGGAAAGTGACTGAAGTCGAGCTGCCAGTTCAGGACAAACAATATTGCTAATTCTTTGGGTTTTATCAAAGAGATAAAAGGTAAATAGCAGGAGCACCAGGCAATATATGGCAGCAATATTCTAAGAATGGACGAATGGTAGACAGATTCTGGACAGAAAAAAAACGTCTCGCATGACAGAGTGAAGAGATTTTATTGGCAGCTGACCTATCAACGGATTCAATATAGTCTTTCAACTTCCTGTCAGCTGAGAACGTTAGCCCGAGAAAGCGCAACCAAACACTTTCCTGGGGGTTAGCATCAGCCATAATGATAGAAGGCAGTGTTGACTTTCTCAGATGGTTAATGGAGAGA
Organism: Acanthosepion pharaonis; assembly: GCA_903632075.3. Classification (NCBI taxonomy): domain Eukaryota; kingdom Metazoa; phylum Mollusca; class Cephalopoda; order Sepiida; family Sepiidae; genus Acanthosepion; species Acanthosepion pharaonis. The sequence continues at coordinate 24,843 of CAHIKZ030003205.1, forward strand.
AATTTAATTTTGGAAGGGTTAAAATTAAACAAGCCATATTTTACCCCAATTAACGACGGACTTAAAGGTCGTTTTGGACATCGGATACTATTTTGACCTTGTCGGACTGATGAATTAGGGTCAAATTGAAAAGGCTGTGGCTATTGAAAACAAAGAAACAAAGTAGACTTCATGGTATACATGCTAACTCTGTTACATAATGGTTGTTACATTTGCGAAGATGTTTCATGCACTAAATATAGCACCTGTTATAGGACAGAAAAGAACGGCGTTATGGTGCAGAGAATGGCAAACTATTTTCATAAATCAGTTACTCATGAGTCAAGTTCGAGTCTGACTAAGTATTTGTAGCGTTGTATCAAAGCAAAACTTTTAAAGCGCCCCAGCGTGTGCCAATGGTTACCGATCTAATTGGCAGCTCATCTCATAAATGGACATGCAATCGGTTGTTAAATGGGGCAAGAAGTGGCTTGTTAATTTTAAAATTAACAAATTAACGCTTGTGGCTTATTAATTTAAAATTGACAAATTAACGTCTCAAAAGCGAAACTGCTCTCTTTTAATCATCTGACAGCATACTTTTTATCTACCATCAATATGGCTGACGCTAACCCACAGCAGAGTGGTTCATTGCGACATCTCGGACTAACATTTTCAGCTGACATGAAGTGAAAAGAGTATATTGAATCAATTGCTAAGCCTACATCTCAGAAAGTTGCTTCACTATATCGTGCTAGACAATTTTTATCGCCAGAATTTATCTTACATATTTATAAATCTACCATCCGTCCTTGCTTTGATTGTTGTTGCCACATTTTGGTTCACCTGAGATTCTTGATAAAATCCAAAGAAGAATCTGCAATGTTATTGGTCCTGACCTGGCATCTCAGCATCAGTCCCTTTCTCAACATACTGTTCTTATGAACTTTCTCCTATGGTATCTAGACTTTATGAATTTAAGTGCAGTACTAGAATAGCACCAAGGTCTCATCATTTTAAGGTTGAAACTTTTTGCTTCTGGAACTCTCTACCGGCTTCTTGCTTTCCAGTCAACTTTGATCTTCAAAAATTTAAATGCAACAGCAATCGTTATCTTCTGTCATCTTAATTTTTGTTCTTTTATTATCCTTTCTCCTTAATAGTAGCTTTTTATCATATTCTCTAACACCAAATAACCTCTTGTGTCCTTGTGGCTTTATTGCCTTGCTTGGTGTGAAATAACTAAAAAAAAAAAAAAATAAAATAAAAATTACTGGGTCATATTCAATTTACACCGGCAGTCCACACTTCTAGCCTTGTACCAAGCTAAAGTTAGCAAACAAAAAATTATTATCGGATAGAGTTGGTATTATTTTTATATGTACATGCTGCGTGCATCGATGCTGATATTAAAACATTGATGCCATAATTCACCGCAATGTCTTAATTATTTCCGATCGTAGTATTAATTTTAATTTTAAGGGTAATTAGCTCGTTTTATTTATTTTGAAGTCCGCGGTTAATAATATTCATTTAACACGAATAGATTTGGGTTATACGCCACAAAAAATATTTCCTGGTGTGTACAATTAAAATCTCATTACGGTTTTCCCGACTGCGTTTGAGGCTGGTAGATACGAAGTCAAAGAGGCGACGTTTTTGGGGGGTTTTTTGTTGTTTTTTTTCTGTTGCTTTTTTCTGCTTCGGCTATTCTTCCGGTACGTTTCACTTATTTTGAGCGTTAAAAGATTAGAGGGGAAAATGATGGTTAAACAACGATTTTTGCAATATTTAACCGTAAATTTGTTTGATCAATTTACTCTATTCAGTCAGTACTTTGTGTATTGGAAGAAAAGGATTGTCAGGAATTAATGCAATCATTAGTAACATAATAGGGCTATTATATGTATAATGCATTCATTAACATATCCCTGGATACAAGCATGTATTTTGTGTCGTGCTTTAAAATACAGTCTCTTATAGAAATAGGCCATTGAATTTATTAAATTTAATTCACTTTTGTCCGTTCGCTTCTTTTCGAGTTGGCTTTTCTGTATATTAGCAACTCGACTTTCTGTTCATCGTATTTAGTCGTGCACTTAAGTGTAGCAGTATATCAAAGACGGCGTTCAGAAAATAACGCTGCATTTTTCTCTTTAGCTCTTTCTTTCAATCAACATAAATTAAGAATGATTTTATGATTTTATGATTTGGACGATTTATTAGCATCAACCGCTTGTTGGCCAATGCTTTCAGCTAAAGTTGCAAGACAGTAAAAACATTTGTGATTAGAATGTAGTTTTTCGTCCCCCTCAATAAAAAAAAAAAAAAAAACTTTGCAGGAACACGAATGGTAAAGAATCTTAAAGGGAGTTAACTCTTCATATATGCATTACAGTTGATTATATGTATAACTTATAGTAGCATTAAAATTGTTTTTGAAAACATTGATAGTCTCTCTCGACACGAAGAGAACCTTAGTATTTCAATTAGACTCCTGAACTTCTTGATCCTCTCGAAGCAGCTGTTGCCCCAAAGCAAAGGGCAATTAATCAAAAAGTTTAAATATTTCAACATCTGGAACGGATAATCATATAATGCGAGCCGAACCAGTAGAAATCCCATGGGTGTTGACAATCATGTTTATCCATGATCTCCGGGTTTTGTTATCTCACCTAGTATCTTCTCATTGTCTACCTTATCCAATTCAATCGTCGTTACTTGTTAATTTATCTAAATGTTTTATACGAACATGAATTAGTCTTAAAGACGAAAAAGGGATGAAGAATGTAGAAATATTTTCTACAACTTATGTACATAACGACAAAAACAAATTAAACTAATCAGTTATCTATGTCTGGATTTCTGAGATGAGGAGTTACCATTATAAATAATAACTATTTACATTCGGACGATTGTCCTCATCTTTGGTGTTTTTATTACAACGTTTCGGCTGTTGTACTCTCCGGCCTTCATCATGTGTATATTGATCTGTGTAATTCTGAACTGTACCCTTTATTTAATCTACGTGGGTAGATTGTTCTAGTTCCACTGCCTATGTCTGGGGATATATCGTCTTGTTTTAGTGCTGCTCAGTTATTGCTCGGCCCAGAGATTGAACTCGCAATTGCTAGGTCATCAAACTGGCGCTTTAATTCAGCAGGTCACTGTCCCATAGGGTAATAACCAAATACTGCTAAAATAAAAACTAGAAGAGATATCCCTAGACATGGGCAGTGGAGAGAGATCAGTCTACCCCCGTAGAATAAATAAAGGGTTCAGTTCAGAAATTCATGTAGGTCACCCAGATCAACATACACCTGATGAAGGCCAGAAGGCACAACGATCGAAATGTAGTGATAACAAAAAAGATGAGGAAAATAGTCCGAATATAAATAGTGTAAAATATTAGTTATTATAAAATACTAAAACCCTCCAAAGTGGTCACCACCAACGATACAAAAAAAAATCAAAACTGCTTGCCCACCGTGAGAATATCTCTAATAATTCAAACAATACATATATTGGTTATACAGCCACTTCAGTATCACGCTAGTTAACATACCATTTATATAATAATTGTTCAAATAAATCGCATATTAAGAACTAACACAAGAAATTCAACAATACCTAAACAATAACAAAAAAACAAAAAAAAAAACAATATCACAAACTAAAAAAAACGTCTATAAATTAAACAAAAAACAAACCAACACCAATAAAATAGTATCAAATTTAGGAACTTCATAGGAATTTCATAAAAAAAAGAGCGATACGATAGTATGAAATGTCATCTGAGGACGCTATATTTGAAAATGATGGGACCAAAATAGCACAAACCTTTGATAATGGCTTATGAAAGTCCAGATTGGTCTATTTATATTTAAATCTGTACCAGAAACTAGAAAATTATTCGAAATATGGAAAAAAAAATCTTTTACAAAGAACTTTCATTGGTTTTTAACATACACAAATTACTTTAAACGTTAGTTTTTAGTGAATATGAATGTTTGAAATAGACGACCCATTTTTTTTTTTAAATTTTAAACAGTGGGTAGACGTAATACACAGCATTTAAAATAAAAATAACGGCATATCTATTTCAAACAGGGGTATCCACTGAAACAAAATAACATTTGAAGCAATAAAAAAAAAAATGAAAAAAAAATATTAAAAGTGGCTAATAACATGAGACGCAATTAATTATCTTTTCCTTTCACCTGGTTTCCTTATTGTCTTTTCTTTTTAAAGTTTTCTTACTTCCTACTTTTCACAATCTTTTTTTCCTGTTTTCCTTCGCTTTTCCTTCCCGTTTAGTATTACTTTGTTGTTTAGAAAGTGTAACATATTCTAGTCCCAAAAGGTCGGCATCGGACAGATACTACACTCTAATCCTAGATCAAAAAGTGTAAGTACATTCAAGCAAAATAATGATATAAACTAACATCAATATTTAAGCTAAGGTATCAACTGATTTTTTCGGAGTGTTATTTAAATTGTTCATTTTCATCAATGAATAAAAAGAATTGTAATTAGTTATCAGACGTCTTTCTTTTATGTTAATGAAGTTTCACTAGTGTCTAAATTCATGCAAGGAAATAGTTTTCACATCAAAAAGAAATTGTGGCTCTATTCAAATGCATATTTTTCTGGTGAACGTGACAATATCGGCGTCTCTGTTCTTAACAGTAGTCTAGTCGTATTTTGAACAAAGACTGCCTAGATACAATCATCGCAAGAGGACTCACGGACAGCTGGGAGTCTGTTGCAAGATTTCGGTTGAGAAAACATTAAAACTGATCGACTATTTTTTTTTGTTTTTGTGATGTATGCAAATAGCGTCTAGATATATAAAAAAGTCTTCAATATCTAAACGTAATCTATAGAGAAAAAACAATTTATCTGTGTTCGGTGCAATTCAAATAAATTTTCTTTTAATAAATTCTAAAATTCCAACAAACGTACTGTGAGAAATTACAGTGAACAACTGGTTCATTAAAATAATACATTAACAACAAGAAAGTCATTGATGATTGCGTTTCAGGACAACTCTCGTCCACCAGTTGTAAACCTGACGTTCCAAACCATCATGAAAACTAAGATGACACATTCTTCCACGTTCCTCGTATTTTTCACTAATGTTGCTTTCACTTATTTCGCTGCAAACAACACTAGCAGGCTTAGTAGTCCCATCAACATTACAATACCGAAAAAGAATCCTCTATTCAGGGAGGAACAGTTCTTTTAGGATGGAGTACACAAGTAACCTTAAAAAAATAAAAAGACAATAAACAACGAGGTATGATCATAGAACACAACGGAAATAATCCAATGTCTAAATAAATCATACGAATTTATGTGAAGTAAAAAAAAAAAAAAAACAGTTATTAAGCTTAACTTAATCTAACGTAAGAGAAGGGTAAAGAAGAATCTAGGAGAATTGAACTCACTACACTAATTATGGGCAACAAATGTTTTCCAGCCACCCTTCTACATTGATTATATATACATTTATAAAGAATTAATGGATTTTACTGGATAGCCGTATCCAGTAAAATAGCATTTGAAGTGATAAAAAGGATTCGGATTAAAAACTAAAATCCATTAATTCTTTAGAAATTGCTTTGTTTACGCTTCGGATGTGAAACTGAGCAGATGTGTGTTTCGTGAAAAGATCTGAACGGATGAATGTGCGTTAAAGGCTAAATAAAACCTTGATTGGTTTTGATGTTTTTCGTAGCCGAACGTTAAGAGCACGCAGAACCAGACGCAGTTTCCTCTTGCAAAGTGTGTGTATTGTTGGGGGGGGGGGTTGTTCGCAGATCTGAAAGTTTGAATGTGCGTTAAAAGCTAAATAAAACCTTGTTTGGTTGTGATGTTTTCCGTAGCCGAACAGTCAAAGCACGTCGAATCAGATGGTGGTTCTTTTTGGGGAAAAAAAGCGTTGGTTATAATCTTGCTGGGGTGAGGTGGGTACATTTTCTTTATTAAGTTTCCTCAAGTGCGCAGACCGAGATAAATACTGTTTAAATGGAACGTCTACTCAAATACAAATATTCACTAAAATAGCGTTTTATATATATATATATATATATATATATATATATAACACACCTGTCTATATTTCTGAGATGAGGTATTATGTACACTATTTACATTATTCGGACTATTGTCCTCATCTTTGTCGCTATATTTATTACATATAAATATGGCGACAAAGATGAGGACAATAGTCCGAATAATAAATAGTGTACATACGCACACACACACGAACGAACGAACGAATGGCCTAAAAATTGACGCTACAGTTTTCTTACCATTAAAAATCAGTGCATGTGTATAGTGGGAAAAAAAGCAATTCTATCAAATCAGCATATGTTTTGCCTAATGCTGTAGTGCATTGGTAATATATTTTCCCTTTAAATCAGCAAGTTTAATCTAGGTTGAGATTGGGTTGGTGCGCGTTTATCTAAGATGATCGATTACGGTAGGCCAATCTTCAGTTACAATATTCTGTCGACCCCGCCACAATACCTAGGCGCGTATTTTTGATATAACATGTTGTTACATGTCTGTCTATCTCTCTCATTATACATATATATATATATATATATATATATATATATATATATTAAAATGTATATTTAGACATCAAGATTTTAAGAAGTTTTATTTATAGGATTTTAGAGCTACATCCTGGCAATTATTATAGGACGGTTGTCCTATAATAATTGCCAGGATGTAGCTAATAAATCCTATCTACGATACTGACAACATTTAATTCTTGATAACCAAAACGATCGAAAGTAATTGAACAGAAAATGAACTTTTGATTTGGGTGTGCAATAAACTGGAAAAAAAATACAACAAAAATATTAAACAGTGTCAGTTGAATTTCATAAAACTTGATTAAAGTATGTAAAGCGAAGGAAGACGCCATATATAAAGAGGAAAGCAGGTGCAAGTCGAGCGAAGATCTTCACATTCATAGTGAAAGGATAACATTTTCGCTACTTTAATTGTTAAACGATGTTAATTTCATAACATCCTCGGTTTTTTTTTTTAAATTCGCAACTTGTCATTATTCACATTGCTGTGAATTACAATCAGCTTTCTGCCGATCTGTAGGTGGGGGTTCCCACTGGCCTACACACAACAGTTAAAAACGCGGTGATGTTGAAATAATACGGAAAACAGAACTTAGAAAAAGAAATAATAAGAATATGCTATATGTATAATAATGTCATAAGGAACCAGTGCATAGAAAAATAATTTGTAGCAGTTAAGGCCTCCCGTAAGACCAAGAACCAACACAAAATAATTTGACAAACTTTCTCCGTTAATATGAACTCCTTAAATTTTATGCATCAACCAAAAAGTGGATTCCATGATAATAGAAAGCACTCTTTAATTCTCATCTGCTTTTACATTAACGCTCTGAATATGAAACCTTATATGCAAATACGTTAGAGTTATAAAAGAAGGAACTTTTAAAGTAGTTATTTTCAGTTACCCACCAGGTGCAACATATCCTCAAAGGCAACAAAGATGAGCGTACTACTTTGAAGGAATAATAAAAGTATTGACGCTCAAAACTTCAGTAAACATGACATAGGAAAACTGGACGTCATAGACAAGAAAGCGGCAAATTGTACACAGACCAAATATCACGCGGTGTGAGATAGGTAGAGTAGTTTTATCTAATCCAAGCTCAAAGAGGAATATCCAGTGGATTAAGTCACTGATAAATTAGAAAATCAGAAATGTTGACTAATAGCTGCAAATAGTTTATACCCAGAATCATGTCACGTAAAACTGGAAAAATGCTTAAAGCATTCTAAAGGTATTAGACCAAATACTGACCATTGACAATCCTTTTTCTTCTAATACCAAATGCAATGATATAACAAAAACATGTGCAATGCATTTATATAGGTAAATTATTTACAATTCGTTTTATATTTATTAGTATAGCATGTCTTTTAATCATTTCACCCCAAACAAGACAATAAAGCCACTTAGACGTAAAAATGTTATTGAGTGTGAAAAAGAGAGAGAGAAAAAAGAAGAAAAATACTGTTAAGAAGAGCGAACAATAAAAGAACAGGAATTAAGAAGACAAAAGATAACGATTGACATTGCATTTAATTTTTTGAAGGTCAAAGCTGATTGGAAAGCAAGAGGCCGGAAGAGAGTTCCACAAGCGAGAAGCGTGAGAGAAGAAACTGTTAGTATAGATCTTACGGTTAAATCTAGCCATTTCAACTGTAAAATGATGGGACCTAATTGCCAATCTAGTACTACACTCAAATTCATAAAGTCGTCGTATCAGGCCATCAGAAAACTAATATATAAAATACGCATTTAAAAATCACTTCATTCTGTCAGTAAAATCTGCATTAATTCCTGACCTCTAACCATACAATTTTTTTTTTCTTCAGCTTAAGAGATGCCACCACGAACAGATCTCCCTGTTGAGCTTAACGAGCCTTTAGTTCGACTCGAAAGATATAAAATTGCAACAATTGATGAATTAGGAAAAAGAATTGAATTCAAACCATTCAAGAATTCAAACTTCATCTACAACAACTTTGGAAAGGTATTTAACTATGAAAACGGATTCCCACATGATTCAAATCGTGAAAGTGTCACCTTTTTTAACAGCTTTTTTTTTTAAATCATTTCACCCCAAGCAAGGTAATAAGGCCACTAGGACGCAAGAGGTTACTGAGTGTTAGAGAATATGGAGAGAGAAAAATAAAAGAACAAGAATTAAGAAGACTGAAGATAACAATTGACATTGAATTTACATTTTTGAAGATCAAATTTGTCTGGAAAGCAAGCTGTCGGAAGAGAGAGTTCTAAAGCGAGAAATGTGAGAGAAGAAACTGTTAGCATAGAACTTGCGGTTCCATCTATAAATGAAAAGATGAGGGAATGATATTTTACTAAACAAATATTTTACAAGAATATAGCAATAGTGGCGGTGAACTAGTGTGAGGCCAGCAACGTTTCGTCTGGGTGGGAAATAATCCGTCACTCAAAAAAGCCTTGTAAACGCCTTTCAAATTTGTCAAGGCTGGAAAGTGAAGATTGAGTAGTTCCCGCCCAGATATGGCAGAAGTAATCCATCTTTGGTCTGATCTAGATCTTGCATCATTTAAAATAATCAAATGATGCAAACTGTCTAAAATCATTTCATATTGAATTTGTGAGGAGGTATAACGGTTATCAGCCTGAGAAACGGAATCTGCAAACAAATTTAGAGTCAACAGGAGCTGGAAATGCTCACTAATGCTCTGGAGAAAGGCATGAATCTAAAGCCCTGTAATATGTCCCACCGGCGAATAAGTTGAGAAAAATGTTTTATCACATGACTGATGACGGAAAAGAGAATGAATGAGTGAAAGAAAAAAAAAACAAACTTTCATAACTCTCTTACTAAACACGAAGTAACAATAGTAAATAGCTATTACAGACATTTAACGTTTTGTCCTTTCAGTGTTTGTATAAACATAGAACTCCACTGCTTCCTTTCTTTAACATCTGTAGTTTGCAATTATTATTCTTGGGAGAGCTAGTGAATAGCTTCCTCTTGCCTTCTCCACATTTTTTTTTAATTCGGTGTTTTTCTTTTCCCCGAGACTGATTGTATCACGAATGTGAGAGAGACCAATCCTCTGCATATTTTCTGAATATCTAGGAAGAGAGATGGTCATGCCTTTTCCAAGTATTCTGTTTTGATGAACATTATGATTCCCAGATAGTATATTCATCTATACGCCGTGATCCTTCAGGACATGGTCGATCATGGTTCTTTATAATTTGATGTCCTTTGTAGCCTTTAGTAAAGTTTTAAAGTCTTTTTTACTATCTCTCCTAATCCCTGTTCTACTAACCACATAGGTTATGCTTTGTGTTCATCTGTCCCTATTGCATTCAAAATCTTCTGTGTCAATTTTTCTGTGTCTTTTCCTATTATGTACCCTAGAACTATGAAAAAAAAAAATTTTCTTTTACCCATATTTTCAAAAGCTCGCGGGACTTGACGACAAAACAATTATATTTTCCGTTGTTTCTTTCGAAGTATTCGCTTTGTCACGTCAACAATTACCAAAGTCCGTCCGAAATCGTGCGCTTGCGCACTTCACATCATGAACATTTGAATAACATCTTAAGATTGCCAGAGATGAATTGCAGAGGAAATATTACTCTTTTTATACATAGAACTTTAGGAGAACGGTAGAGTAATGGATAGCGGCTCGGATTGAGGAACCAGAGAGGCGAGTTCGAATTCTAATCGAATCCATTACATTCACTTACGCGCTAATACCCATAGTTGGGGGAAAAAGAGGATTCATACCTTTCCCAAGGGTAACTAGCAGGACAGACTTAGTTCTTGGATGGCAATTGGTCTACCAAACTACTGTGGGGAAAAATCTGCCGCGTCAGTCATGTATCCAAAGATACATGATCGCCTAAGCGTATGGCACATAACTGACTAACACAGAACTTTATCCTAAATGATTTCATATTGTTTGGCGTTTAAGAGTTACGCATTAAAAGTTCTCATAGAATATGATCTTGTTGATTCAGTTCCTATTTTGACGTCTAGACATATAGAGTGTGTAATGTTGACTATCGAGGCTTGAGGAGATAGGCAATAGATTATATACGGGTGAGGGTATGATAGTTGCAAAGGATTCAGATTTTTTGCAGAGATCACTTCATAAAACTGACACTGTATAAAGATAACGCGGTTCTTTGGAATAGTAAGCTGTCTTTTTGAACTAGTGTAGCCATTCTTATAAAATTACACTAAAAACACGCTCCAAGGGCAATAAAAGGTTTTATGAACTCTAAAAGCAAATGAAAATGTTCAAAGGGTGCAACTATTATCGTATTTTCTAGTTTAGACTATATATCACGCTAGGTGAAAGAAAAGTATTTAATAGTATTAATTGTCCATGAAACGATTTTGAGCGTATTTACTCACGGATTATTAATGAATAAACTATTAGATCAGGTCGATTTTAGAACCGTGGTATTGCACCCAATGTAAAATTTGGGATTTAATATGCTAAATAAAGACATGAATTATTTCTTTTCCAAATCGTTACCGTCTTTTGAGAAAATGACTTTAAATCTTAGGTTCAAAATTGTAGCGTTGGAATTTCATTCCGGTGATCAGTGACAGCCTTATAGCACGGCCTTATAAAATTTATAATTTACAGAAGCCTTACAAATTTTATATGGACAAGATTCCTTGCACAAGCACATTAAATCATTGTGCTATCAAATAAGACCTTCATTTACTTCAAAGGGAAATTATACTGAACAATTTAGCTATATTATGATATATGTTATACAGTTAAATAGTTTAAGTGCGCTTTTCAATAAACAATGCAAATTTAAAACATTTTGTCTTAGAATTTGCGTCTAGCTCTATTATGGTATTACACATTTTTATCTATTTTTGGTTCTTATTAATTATGATCTATTAAATGATGTAAGTATTATTCACTGAGTAGCCTTTTTTAACATTTTTTACTTATCGAATACAGTAAAAAAAATGCATATTTTACTTGTGGTGATAATTAGAATTCTGATTTGAATATATTTTTGCATCCAAGTTATTAACAAAATATATCAACATTATTTGGATTTATTCTTGAAATATTAACATTTTGAAGTCATTTTATAAGCAAAAACCTGCGAAAATTAAGTATTTCAGGACATTTTTCAGACGATCTTTAAAGTTAAATGCTCAAAAATTTGGTAAAAGTTATGAATTTAATTTTTAGTGTCACTGCTTATCACATGAAACCCCAGCATTCACACCAAGTGCAATGTTGATTTTCTAAAAAAATACAAAAAAAAAAAAACAACCTGCTCAACTCTACCATGTTTTACAAAAAATTAATTTCCTTCTAAACTAAACGAGGTATTTTATCCTTTCTGGCGAAACATTAGGACAATTAAAACAAATATTATCAGGTATTGTTTATGACCAACTCGCCACAGCATTAAAATTATATTGTATTGAAATATATGCTGATGTAAAATTATGAGTTCATCTGCTATATAAGTTTATTTAGTTTCATATACGAGAAGTTGCTAAAAGGTTATTCACCCAACTAAGAAACCTTTCCAGGTTAAAATCTGATATTTATTCAAATTTTGAGAAAACTATTTAACATTCCTTCGTCGTAAGTATATTTTTAAAATATTTTTCTATTGGTGAATGCCAATGTAGAGTACATAATGCTACCAATAGTTTATAGTTTTCAGTGTAAAAACGTTTAGTTCAGTGATGTCTCCACATGGGAAAGAACGACCGATTTCAAGAAACTAGTTATTTCTTTTCACAAACAGAACAACGGCTATAATAGATACAAGATTGAAATTGAACAAAAACATCGTTGCTAAAGCTGCAAAATCACAAGAAATGTCAGAAGTGATCAGGTCGATCATGTCACCGACAACACGGTCTATCGTCTTAAGTAGAGGTGGGCTAAGAAAGAGGATATTTTCAGTTTCCATTTACCCATTATAGACATTAATATATCCGTGATATACTTATACCTTAACACAACAGATGGAACAGAATAGCTGAAAGAAAGGAATGACAAAACACGCATTATTCTCGAAGATATTTTTGTACCCGCTGTCATACAAGAAATTATATGAAACTCTCTCTCATGTGTGTGTTTGTTCCACACAGAAATTATAACATGAATACAACAAGCAGTGTGAGTGGGCGAAAATAATGAGTGTCATGCTTGTAATATCTCACGAAGGGAAAATGGGCAGGCCGGTGGTGTCCTATGTATCTGGTGGGATTATGTCATTTCCTTTGCCCTCTTAACTGCCGTTAGAAGTCATGTCGTGCTTCTCTTCCGTCTACATAGCAACTGAGGTTAGTCACCCCACGAACGTCTCGTGACCCTCATGAATTCATCTTTCCCAAAGAGAGATAGTCAAAAAAAAGAAAATCGGCTGTCCATGTTGATAATGACGTTAAAGTAATGTATGATATTGTAAATTTAAATACATCATTTTCATTTGTAATGCTTTCTTCTACAGCAATCAACTGTGAAGATAATCTGTGTTCATGGACAATGATCAAGTAGGAAACTGAAACAAAGAAGTTTGCGCAGGAGAATAAAGTTAAAAGCTCAAAGTTTTTGAAAAGGGTGATATATTCATCTAAATAAATAAACGACAAATTCTGTCTCTCCGTTCAAATGTCTGAAGCTCATTTAACTCAAGGCATATTATACCTTTTTGGAATCAGGATGATTCCGAGACTGAAAATCTGCACTTCATGTGGTACTTGAATATACAGCATCGAGTTTTATTTAAAGATGAGGAATGACAGTTAAAACTTAAAATTTTTAAATAACCGGAAAAAAAAGAAAAGAAAAGAAAAAAAAAACGATTTTTAAAAGTTTTTAATTTATATTGAGTTTAAAGTAAAAAAAAAAAAAAAAAATGAATTTGAAAACTTATTTTAAATTAAGTTTAAAAATATCTCCAAATCTTTGGGAATTAAGAAAATCAATTTGATTTCTTCAAAATGCCAAAGAATCAGAGTTAAAGAGATTTCGTGACGTGAGATTTTGAAGTTCCACAAAATTTGCGATTTTGAAGAACTCAATTTTCAGCCTAATATGGATTTTCGGCCCAAATCGGACTTTCGATCCAAAATCGGTCTTTTAGACGGAATTGGACTTATAGCACGAATCAGAGTTAAAGTCAAGGCAGTCACACGTAATGTTGAATTTAAATAACTTCTTTTTTCCTAGATGTTTACTTATCTTTGGTCGGATATACATTCATATTTGGCAACAGAAATTCAATGCTGTAAATTTTGATAATATATATCTGCTGTAAATATCTGTTTTGATTGTGCACAAGTCTTCATAGCTTTCAAAACAGTTCTATAATAAATTGTAGTTTATCTTATATATATATATATATATATATATAACATCAACAAAATATTAGTTTCTAGCTTCAATGCAATCTTCAAACCAAGTGCTACTACTACTTTAGCGGGTTGTATGTATAGCCGGCTGTGTATGTGGGAAACTAGAGGGATTAGGGGAAGAGAAAACTGGCCCGTCCCAGTTTATTTTAAGGCTAATACTGAGGGTTATTTAGGGTCATAACGTCTAGATTGCTTATTTATGTTGGTGGTGTGGTTTGAGGATGTGCAGTGTAAATATGCTAGGTTTATTTATGGCCATGACATTATATATATATATATATATACACGAGAGAGATTTATACGTGTGTTATCTATGATTATACTCATTTATTTGTTTTGTGTATTTTTCTTTTTTATGTTTTGATATTTGGAATAAATGTTAGAATTAGGTTATAAGTTTTTATTTAGTCTTTTTGATCATGAGGTGATTGTCGGTAGCGCTACCTGCAACCACATCGGGACCAAAAAGATTAAATAAATTGAATAATAATTGAGCTGACAAAAATGATATTAGTCATGAAATTTAATCAAACGAAGAGGGGGGGCGGAGCCAAAAATCGCTACCATTTTTTTCAAGAAAATAAATTTCTCTTTCAATTAAAACTTGACATTCTCCAATCCAATGTCGTCACAATTGATTTGTCAAACTGGGACATTGAAGTATTAAGATTAGAAAGTTTTTTTTTTCTCTTCACAATGTCAATATTTTATTCTATTAAGCTTTTAATTTATTTAGCTAGAAACCTGTTGTCAGTTTTATAAGAAGAACGGGACTGCATTCAACAGTGCTTGTTTGACTCGAACGAAAGGCCTTCATTTTGATTAATTGAAATAAACAAACCAGACAGTCTTTCTTTGTATTGTTATTTTCCTATCCATGTTGCTGTGCAGATGTTGGGATATTTCTTATTGATAAGCCAAGTTTCTAAATGCAATACTTGCTGCATATTTATTTTTTTATCAAGTAACATTACCTGCCGTTGTCAGCGTTTAAGTAGAAAGAGCTCCAAGAAATTTAATTTTTAGTTTATCAGAGGAAGAATGAGTAAGCAAAATAGAAAGTGTGAGGTGAGAGAGAGAAAATTGAGAAGTGGTGGTGATAGGTAAAGGATTGAGAGAGAGAAAATTGAGAAGTGGTGGTGATAGGTAAAGGATTGAGAGTGAGAAAATTGAGAAGTGGTGGTGATAGGTAAAGGATTGAGAGTGAGAAAATTGAGAAGTGGTGGTGATAGGTAAAGGATTGAGAGAGAGAAAATTGAGAAGTGGTGGTGATAGGTAAAGGATTGAGAGAGAGAAAATTGAGAAGTGGTGGTGATAGGTAAAGGATTGAGAGTGAGAAAATTGAGAAGTGGTGGTGATAGGTAAAGGATTGAGAGAGAAAATTGAGAAGTGGTGGTGATAGGTAAAGGATTGAGAGAGAGAAAATTGAGAAGTGGTGGTGATAGGTAAAGGATTGAGAGAGAGAAAATTAAGAAGTGGTGGTGATAGGTAAAGGATTGAGAGAGAAAATTGAGAAGTGGTGGTGATAGGTAAAAGGATTGAGAGAGAGAAAAATTGAGAAGTGGTGGTGATAGGTAAAGAATTGAGAGTGAGAAAAATTGAGAAGTGGTGGTGATAGGTAAAGGATTGAGAGAGAGAAAATTGAGAAGTGGTGGTGATAGGTAAAGGATTGAGAGAGAAAATTGAGAAGTGGTGGTGATAGGTAAAGGATTGAGAGAGAGAAAAATTGAGAAGTGGTGGTGATAGGTAAAGGATTGAGAGAGAAAATTGAGAAGTGGTGGTGATAGGTAAAGGATTGAGAGAGAGAAAATTGAGAAGTGGTGGTGATAGGTAAAGGATTGAGAGAGAGAAAATTGAGAAGTGGTGGTGATAGGTAAAGGATTGAGAGAGAGAAAAATTGAGAAGTGGTGGTGATAGGTAAAGGATTGAGAGAGAAAATTGAGAAGTGGTGGTGATAGGTAAAGGATTGAGAGAGAGAAAAATGAGAAGTGGTGGTGATAGGTAAAGGATTGAGAGAGAGAAAATTGAGAAGTGGTGGTGATAGGTAAAGGATTGAGAGAGAAAATTGAGAAGTGGTGGTGATAGGTAAAGGATTGAGAGAGAAAATTGAGAAGTGGTGGTGATAGGTAAAGGATTGAGAGAGAGAAAATTGAGAAGTGGTGGTGATAGGTAAAGGATTGAGAGAGAGAAAATTGAGAAGTGGTGGTGATAGGTAAAGGATTGAGAGAGAGAAAATTGAGAAGTGGTGGTGATAGGTAAAGGATTGAGAGTGAGAAAATTGAGAAGTGGTGGTGATAGGTAAAGGATTGAGAGAGAAAATTGAGAAGTGGTGGTGATAGGTAAAGGATTGAGAGAGAAAATTGAGAAGTGGTGGTGATAGGTAAAGGATTGAGAGAGAAAATTGAGAAGTGGTGGTGATAGGTAAAGGATTGAGAGAGAGAAAATTGAGAAGTGGTGGTGATAGGTAAAGGATTGAGAGAGAAAATTGAGAAGTGGTGGTGATAGGTAAAGGATTGAGAGAGAGAAAATTGAGAAGTGGTGGTGATAGGTAAAGGATTGAGAGAGAGAAAATTGAGAAGTGGTGGTGATAGGTAAAGGATTGAGAGTGAGAAAAATGAGAAGTGGTGGTGATAGGTAAAGGATTGAGAGAGAGAAAATTGAGAAGTGGTGGTGATAGGTAAAGGATTGAGAGAGAGAAAATTGAGAAGTGGTGGTGATAGGTAAAGGATTGAGAGAGAAAATTGAGAAGTGGTGGTGATAGGTAAAGGATTGAGAGAGAAAATTGAAGTGGTGGTGATAGGTAAAAGGATTGAGAGAGAGAAAATTGAGAAGTGGTGGTGATAGGTAAAGGATTGAGAGAGAAAATTGAGAAGTGGTGGTGATAGGTAAAGGATTGAGAGAGAAAAATTGAGAAGTGGTGGTGATAGGTAAAGGATTGAGGTGAAAAATGAGAAGTGGTGGTGATAGGTAAAGGATTGAGAGAGAAAATTGAGAAGTGGTGGTGATAGGTAAAGGATTGAGAGAGAGAAAATTGAAGTGGTGGGATGGTGATTAGGTAAATTGGAGTGGTGAGTGAGAAAATTGAGAAAATTGAAGTGGTGGTGATAGGTAAAGGATTGAGAGAGAGAAAATTGAGAAGTGGTGGTGATAGATAAAGGATTGAGAGTGAGAAAATTGAGAAGTGGTGGTGATAGGTAAAGGATTGAGAGTGAGAAAATTGAGAAGTGGTGGTGATAGGTAAAGGATTGAGAGAGAGAAAATTGAGAAGTGGTGGTGATAGGTAAAGGATTGAGAGAGAGAAAATTGAGAAGTGGTGGTGATAGATAAAGGATTGAGAGTGAGAAAATTGAGAAGTGGTGGTGATAGGTAAAGGATTGAGAGTGAGAAAATTGAGAAGTGGTGGTGATAGGTAAAGGATTGAGAGAGAGAAAATTGAGAAGTGGTGGTGATAGGTAAAGGAGAAAAGAGAAAAATGAAAAGAAGTGAGAGAAAGACTAAAAAGAGATAGGTGTAAAATAATGGAAAGGATATATGGAAAAGAACGCAAAGAAAGAAAAAGAGAGAAAGAGAGAGGGAGTAGGAATAATGGAAATAAGGAAGAAGAGAGGTGAAAAAAAAATCCAAGAAAATAAAGAAGGAAGAATATAGGTTTTTGGATTCAGGCACTTCTGTTTGGTAAAGAAAAGTTACTTTAACCAAATGAGGACAGCAAAATCCCCGTTAGTCTCCGAACGGCAATGACGGAAATTCCAGTCATTCGCATTAGGACTTGTCTATGTTCATTGTACGGGAAAAAAATTAACTATTTCTATTTCATGTGAGTTTATTCTATGTGTCTAGCCTCTTCAGAACGTGGGCGATCATGGCTCTCCACAATTTCCTGTCCTTTGGAGCTCTTACTAAATTTTGTCTTTTTGCTATTTCTCCAAATCCCTGTTCTGCCAACCATTTACACAAGCTCCTTATATAGGATATACGCTGATTTCATTTGACCCTCAATGTCCTGTGAGTATCAAATTTTCTAAGCCATCTTTTCTCATTACGTGACCTAAAAATTTCAAAAAGCCTCTTTCTGATGTTAAGCAAATGTGTCTTTTGTTTCCATTTCCCTAAAACTTCGACATTGCTCACATGTTCAGTTCATTTATTACTTCTATGTTTCTGTACAACTTATAAGCAAATATAAGATGCTATATTTTTTTTTAAAAGAAATTCAAGTGGCGGCTCATCTTCTGGTTAAAATATTGCAGCCCAGATGAAGATGTAAGATTTCGAATGCTGATTTTTCTAGACAGGTTATTCTCCATTTTGAAGATTAATGTTAAGACAAACTTTTCCAACACATTCTCCTACGATTTCTTGCTCCCCACAAGTTAATGTCTCTTTATCTCCCCGGCATGTATGTGTGTGTGTGACCCCATGTCCCTCTAACTTTCATGTGTCTCACTTATTGCTGACAAGTTGATTTCTCTTTTAAACGTTATTATTTAATGATTGTTAAATAAATTGTCTAGTAAATACACTTTCTGAACAATGACTTTAATTTCTGAAAACAAAACGTAAACATTTGATGGCGTTCCAAAGACCTATACATGACCATCAGTTATACAGATGTGTTTATACGATAGTGGAAATGTACAAGTAGATATATAACAAAATGTCTAAGTTGCGTTTTAGCATGGAATTGCACTAAAAGAATAATAATGGAAATTTTACAATTACCATCAGCAAATCAATTTTTTTAGGAAAAAATATGTTTGATTTCCAGATCGGTTCTTTAATTTTGATTCATTTCAGATTAAAAAGGGAGAAAATCTGTCGAGTGGCTGACATAGCTGATCATTTATGCTCAATGACCTAGTTCGGTTTTGGAAACTAGCAAAAAATATGATTTCTAAAGCTAGTTTTGTGCTGCTCAAATTTTTATATTTATAGTTACCAGTGTTTGATCTTCGGTCGAACAAGTAGATAATTACGAGACTATCAATGGTAATCCACATATTAAACATGAAACGCGTATCCCCCACTCACTCTCTCATATAGGTGTTCAAGTCGTCAGAAGAGAAACTCGGGTTACGACTAGGACCATCCTTTCATAGGAATTAACGTTACCAAGTGTTTTTCTGGTCCGTCTAGGTAATCTGGATGTAGGAGACTTTACTAAGTAATCGGTGTTTGCCTTTAAGGTTTTTCTTCTTTTTTTTTTTATTGCTGTCTTTTTGAGATGTTATCCCGTTTTAAAAGGTATTTAGGTTTTTAGGCAAATTCTCCGTTGGTTCCAAAGATTTTGCTTATTTTCTTTGGAGTTTAGTTTAGTCCTCACCAGGTGTCACATCTAAGCTACGCTTATAAAATCACCACACACAGTTTATATATATATATATATATATATATATATATATATATATATATATATATATACGCACATAGAATAAGGTGTGGAAATAGAATGTGTATATGATTGTGAGCGTGACTACCATGTTCAAAAAGTTAAGCCCGTTTATTTTTGTACTCGTGTATTTTCAAATCCGGTTGATCATGCCAACAGATTATTGTTCGAAATCTCGCCTATATTTGGCCAGTACTTGAAAAGGCTCTATCGGCGAGGATAATTTGGGAAACGGAAATAAGAAAAACTAAGTGTGGCGGTATGTAGGTGTGAGAAGACCCACTTACCTATATACCCTGGCCCGATTTCGAGCCGATAGTAGACAACCGAAAAGAAAAAAAGGATTTTGTTTTTAAATTTAACTATAGACGATGAAGACGGATACAAAACGATATGTCATTTTAATTGATTACTTCCTTCACAAGAATTCTCTGTTATTATATTTTAAGAAAGTTTACAAATCACGACATAGCAATTTTGGAAACGGGGAAAGGTGCCACACGGTGAGGATGTAATTGTTAATAATCGTTAATCCAAGACAGCGAGTTCGATCCTTATCAGTACCTCAGAATTGTAACCTTTAACCAAAACTAATGTATGTTTAGTAATAACTAAACGTTTGGTAAATAACTATAGAAATATGAACAATATTTGTTACTTCTTTGACTGTGGATTGGTTGGTGTCAAATAGGTGTTAGGTAGGTAACTGCATAAAGTAACGGTTTAAACCCAACCCACTTCTCTAGTAACTAGAAGATAAATATGAAACAGAAAAAGACAGAAAAATAAATTAATTCCAGAGTGCTCTTTAATATCGAAATCGTAAATAAAAATTACTTAAAAATGAACCATTGGTGCCTAGCGGAGAGTGAAAGTTACCAACATGCTATCGATTAAATCTTTGATCCTCATCGAGTGGTTTACTCTTGTTGCCAGCTGTTAGACTCATTTCTGCTCATAGATATTCTATTATATATTTATGTTTAACAAATTAAGTTTTATTGCTGATAGAGTGAAACAAACGGAGCAATACATTTGTCTTAAGTGAACTGAACTTGTTTATTTAAGAGACTACTTTTAAATGCATCTTTTTCAATCATCTCATCAGCTTATATCATTTGGCCATTAAAAAAAAAATCTATGTAATTTATTTGAATGCAAAAACCGTCTGGAAAATTACATAAAAAAAATTTGCAATTTCCTAAATGACACGATGTTATTATAAAGTGTTTTCGTAATAAAAGCAGGGTGATTTCTTAAACTTCCTGATCGATTTTATCATCTTTTTTCTGACGTTTTCCAAAATCCATCATGGTGATATCATTATGTTTTGCTCAGGATTGGAGAGAGGGCGATTTGGAGTCCACTACCGATACGACTTCAAAATTCTTTTCTAATCAGTACTACAATTCCTATTTACTCGTTCAAATCTTAACGGATGATTTTCACAATGAGAAATCAACATTAGATGAATAAGAAACATTGCTGCTTAATTTATTTCTTTTTCGAGAGGATCAGACGAAAGGGAAATCTTTTCAAGATTAACATCAAAATGTCATTAGCCCGAATGGTTTGATGTCATATCAGAAAGAGAGAAAAGATGACGTTTACCAAAATAACTCTCGTCCCGTTCGTGGTTTTGACACTAGCCTCATGTGTCTTCATATTCATAAGCATGCATCTTTTGTTCAGACTGATAACATTTTTACCGCCACTCACACTCTTTTGTCTAAAGATACACACATTGATTGCATGGGGATTGCTGGTTATTATTAATTACCGTCATAGGGATAAATGTAAACAGGTCATCACTTTTATAAAAATGCAAAAAAAAAAAAACGAAAAAGAAAGACTTGCCTGCATTTACAGATACCAAGACTCCAATAACAGCTGATGTTGCAACCTGCACCACCAATACTATGCGACGATTAAAGAAATTTTAAATTATATATTTCTTATAGTGCTTGATTTTTTTTATTAAGTTCACCTGTACAAGGCGCAAGAGCCACTCGAAGTAGAGGGTTACGTTAAGGGGTTGTTTATATGGATAGGAGGGGAAGATAACGATTAACCCTACACGTGAACAGGTTAAGATTGTAGTGATCGGGGAAATATCCCTTTGAGAGTCTGTTCCACATGGGAGTGGTTCGTAGGAAAAAAAGTGGAATTTACTTCTCACCGATGGAATAGGAAGGGGGAATCGGGGGGGGGATCTATTCCTACAATGTAAGTGTCATGGCGGGTCCTAGCCGTGAAGGTTAGAATTGGCCGAACCAAGGAATGTAGTTCGCCCAAAAGTAAATAGAATCAAATTTGTATCTGAATTTCTGGGAGGAGGAGTTATTTACGTAATTTATACGCGAACTATATATTGATTTAATGTCTTATAATGATTGGCCAGATATTTATCGATATCCAAATAGTTTCGTTTCGTTGACTTTGTTTTACGGCATATCAACCTCAATGGGTTATTTAATGCCGACAATATTTTGTAACATTTTTTTTTCCTTCAAAAATCTCTGGTAATATTTTTCCCAAAAAAGTATGGTTGATATTTTTGTCAAAGAAATGTATAACTGGTAATATTGTTTGTAATAATTTTTCCTTCAAAAAAAGGATTAGTATTAATAATTTTTCCTACAAAAACGTATTGCTGATAATTTTTCCTTCAAAACTATATTGCTGGTAATAACTCTTTCTTCAAAAATGTATTGCTGTCAATAATCTTTCCTTCATAAAAGTATTACTCGTAAAAAAAAAAAAAATTCTCAAAAATGTATTTCTGGTAATAATTTTTCCCTCAAAAATGCATTTCTGGTATTAATACCTATTTTTATCACCTCTACAGCGTTTTGACCCCTGTTTGGTTGGGGGGGGGTTCAGCTATTTGCCCATAGCTGGAACCTTAACAAGTGCTACCACCCCAGGTCAGGGTGGACCTGGGAACACCAGCAATTAAGAGGTGATTTCACGCTCCTCAAAACTACCTGATCAGAGGCCTTGCTGTTGGATGTAGTTTATCGTCTTACCCTGGACACTCAATACCAAAATAGCATAAATATCATCAACGACTTATATCAGTTAATACTTTAAGATAAATAATTTTTCAAAATGTTTCTCTCACATATTCAAGTCGTGCCAATTTCCAAATTAAAATATATCGAGAAAAGGAATACACATAGATAAATCAAGAGAAGCAAAGAACAAAATCCGTGTCTCTTTTAACCTCCTCTCATGTCGTTTGGTTATTACAAATTATAATACTTAATGAAATTATAAATTACGTTAGAAGTTTACAATAGATTATACTTGTTGTTGACACATCCCTAGCGAGTTGCATAGCAATGATGTCTTTAAAGAACTTTTGATAGAATCTATAAAAGATTAAGGCTGATTTTAAATGCCTAACAATAAATGATATCAACCATATGTTTTACATTTATATTGTAAAAGGTTTTATCCCATTTCGATGATTGCTCCATAAAATCCATGAAGAGACATCCGATAATAACGAAACAAAAAATAAAATAATATTCGCAATCGTATAAGAAATGATACTTACAAAGAAGTGTTACCATTTTTTATCCCCTGTGGAAAATTAAAAGAATTTGCTGACAGGAGGAAAGGTGAACAAGTAGAAATTGTTTGAAATCATAATCAGTTCCCGTTTTTTAATAAATAAATATCCCTATAGAAGCGTTAAATTTTAAAAAAATCATTGTCTATCTCTCATATATATAAAGAAATATAGTTTTAAGGTGTGCTATATTTATGGGATAAAGTGCTCAATATCAGAGATAGAGCGTATGTAAATATAAATGTAAAAGTGAACATTGAAGTCAACGCTTAGAGGCGACAGGCTGTTTTATGTTAGACGCAATCGTCAGGCGACCTGACGATTGCCTCTAGCATGAAACAGCCTGTCGCCTCTAAGCGTTGACTTCAATGATCACGTATATAGATATAAGTGTGTGTGTATGTGTGTGTGTTGGTAGGGTTTAGAATAGTATCCGAACTAAAGTGTAGAAATGAGTGGGAAAGCTTTTTTTTTATGAAAAGGCTTTTCACTTCAGTGTATTAGGTTGGCGTTTTCCAGTCAGAATGAAAGCGTGTGTGTAGGTGTGGATGTGTGGTTAATCCCTTTTTTGTTTGGGGGGGGGGATTAGCTAACTCCAAGTAGATCCGTTATTCCCTCTACTAGCTCGTATACCGCATTGTATTGCTATTGCTTTGATCGGTGATAATATGTATGAGCCTAGTCCTGGATTTATCGTCGAGGATTGTGCGATCAGCACACTCTCAATGTATTTTCTTCTTAGTAAATCCTTTTCTTTCCTGATCACACTGGAATTTATTATGTAAAAATTTTCGCCAGATATGCTACGGTGAATTACCAGTACGTTGAAAGTATTTTATATATGTGTGGTAGTCACAGTTTTGTTTTGTTTTGTTAATTTCTAGATGTTTCATTGATGCCCATTATTGGGCACACTGTACACTTTATTTTCTATATCCTGCCGCTTTCCTTTTGTTGTTTTTTTTTGTGTGGGGAGTAAAATTTCTTATTGTTTAGATGTAGTGTTGAAGAATTTTAGATTAAGGTTATTTTGGATAGAGGCTGTTATGGATTTGGTAGGTACGATTATGCGACTAATTTGTGTCAAGGTTCTTTAGATTATTATTTTCTGTTAATTTTTATTTTTTTCTTCAGTGGATTTTGTAAACTTTGCGTTTGTCATTATATAGGAAATAATACGGAGTTTAAAAGCGTTTTTAATGTCTTTTCATTCCACGGGTAGTAATTAGGGATTCAAGATTCTAAGTAGAACCCCATTATTAGTGCGGATTTCATTTTATTGTTGTGATGGGCGTAGAAGTATATAAGCTCGTTCTTATTTGTTGATTTTCGATAAAGCTTTTGTTGTATGTCATTATGTGTACATATTAACATCAACCCATTCTTTGCCATTTCTCGACGTCATGGAAGCGAGACGCATTGTCATTAAAATGCGTTTCCACTGTTTGATTTCTTCATCATATATATATATATATATATTCGCTCCTCAGAAAAACAGTTTGATATAATACCGACTTAAATATGAAAGAAATTAAGAAAATTAAAAATACGCTTCTTTTTTCAAAGTTCTATGTAAAAACAAATCCCATCATTTGCAGTCATTTGTGCCACGTCAAAGTCCTGTTGAATTATGCAAACTCTTTACTTTGAAACGAAAGAGGTACGCCCTGTTTCTCGGCGAATACTTCTTATTACTCAACTTCTGTTGCATGAAAAATGCATTTGTAACATTGAACGAGGTCGGTCCCAAAGCGTCCAGATATTTAATATTAAATAAGAAATCTACCTAAGGCGATGGCATTTTAGTCCTCGACAAAGTGCTCTCCCGTAGGACATCATACCCTTATCATAGCGGTCCTCCCATATTTCAGAACAAAATGCAAAGTGCTCTTTCAGGTGCTTCGTCGCGTTCTCCTTAATCTCGTTCACATTCTGAAAGTCTCCCATCACAGCAACTTCAGAAAAGACCGAAAACCGCACGGAACCAAATCTAGATTTTGGTGAAGGGAAAGAGGCAGGTAATATTCCTGAAGGATGCGATGTTTTCTCGAAAAAAAAAAAAAAAAAAAAAAAAAATGGACAATGCACAAAGTCACTTAATGACACTTTCCGATTAAGCAACCCCAGGGGTGAGTGTTTATACACACGCATTAAGGTATTCAATGACTGGTTATCAAGCGAACTTAGAAACGCTATTAACTGAATGATCAATCAAAACTACATGGATAGCCTAAAATGAAAGTAACAGTTATAAAAAGGCGGCGACCAAATACACAGCTGATATGTTTTTTTATAACAATCACCAAAAGGAGAGATTTTATCAGGATAAACTTCCTAAAAAAGAATCGATCCATTTAGAACATAAATGTGTGTGTGGGGGGGGGGAAGAGAGAGACATTTTAGCATATGCATCCTTGTGATAACATATCCCTAAGTTTAGACGAAGATGAAATGTAAATAGGTTAAGAGTCGAATAGATTCATCTACTGGAAGCGGATTTATGCACAAGGGGAGGCTGAAATATTCAGAGGCCGACTATGAAGGAGTGATGCTAGAACTGTGAAATCCTGCCTGCATTAAATTCATCTCTTCTTATTAATAACTGCATTGTTTCATTTCCAGTTGACTTTTCAAAGAAGACTTCAAAAGTAACTAGTAGCGACTTCTTATGAAAATTAAGAAAATTCGGCATCGAATTGTTATAAAGTGTCTGTCGTGTCGGTTTAGCCCCCAAAGGACATTCACGTTGATATGTGGTTGCTATTAACAGTGCAAAAGTGGGAAGCTGAATTTAGGAGGGGAAAAGAGAGTTTAGAAGTTGACCAAAGATTTGATCGTCCTGGAACTGCCACCACCGAGAAAAACATTAAAAGCGTTCACAATATAGTGATGGATGACAGACGTTTGACTATAAATCAAACAGACAATGCTATTAGTATATCCGTGAGAGATCTGTGAACTTGGCAAGATGAAAGTTTCAGCTTCGTGGGTGCCACTTCTTCTGACGCCTGTTTAAAAGCACACAAGGCTGATCACATCATGAGAAGATCTGACAGTTTTTGAGGCAGTTTCCTTGAACGTTTCCTAACCCAGGATGAAACTGGGTTCATCAGTTTGAGCCAGAGACAAGAAAACCACCCACGCAATGGAAATATCCCTACTCACCTGCTCCAAAGAAGGTCAATGCCGTTTCATCTGTAGGGAAGGTGATGGCCTCAGTTTTTTTTTCTGGGGGTGGGGGCGATGAAAAAAATTATTGTATTTATTGGCTATCTTCAAAGGGCCACACCATCAATGGTGTATACTATTCCAACTTGTTGAGGCAGTTACGAAAGGCTATCAAGACCAAACACACGGGAAAACTGACGAAAGTATTGTTTCATCCTTTCTCCAGCACACAGTCCTTGGTTTCAATGGCTTTTGTGCGTAACAGTGGCATTGAACTACTCCCCAGATTTGTCCCAATTTGATTATCATCTGTTCCCCAACATGAAAAGAAATACTTCGCTGGAAATCAGTATCACAGTGATGATGACGTCATATCTGCTGTTGATGACCTTTTTGTTACCGACAGGATGAAAGCTTCTTCAGCAGTAGGATCCAAGCACCGCAACACTGATGGAAGAAATGAGCGAACTGCAAGGGGGGGGGGATTACATTGAAAAATAAACCTCATTTGGTCATATTCCATGAGTGTATCTTGGTCAGCCTATGAACTTTTCAGCCTAACTCACACTAACGCCTTTATCCACTGTGCCATGTGGCCTTGAGGACTCATGGCACAGTGGATAAAGGCGTTAGTTAGATACAGTGACATGACCCAAAGAGTGTGAGTTCAATACCTAGTTAAGGCGGTGGAGAACTTGGAGAGGGAATTAACAGGAGATAACTGACATCCATTAGACATGACACGTGAAACTAGAACAGTCTACCCCAGCGAGCGAAATAAAGGGTTCAGTTCGACATTCCAACCACCTGAAGAAGGCCGGAGCGTACAACGGCCGAAACGTTGCGATAAATATGGTAACAAAGATGAGGACATTAGTCCGAATAATGTAAATAGTGTACAAGTCAAGCATTTAACAAAATTATCATTGGCAGCTATGCACAGATTATTTAAAATATAAATTTCTGAAAAAATTCCAGTAAAGTTCTTTTGATAGGAATAAAAAAAAAAAGGAAAGTTGTTCGTAGCACAGTCAAATTATAAAATTCAAAGTTATTATGAAAAATGCAAACCACTTGTCATTACAAAACGTCTTTGTTAGATTAAATTTATTAACGAAATGTGTAGCTAAAAGGTGTATGCAGTGAATGTAAACAAAAAAAAAATGAAGTCTTTAAATAGTCTTACATAAACTGCAAAATGACTTCTCTAAGGGTACAACTCGAAAGGTTGATATCTCCCTGGCGAATAGAAGTGGATATGGAATAATTCGGTCACTGATTGTTTAAATATTCGACGCGCGGATGTGATAAGCGTATCGTTCGATGCGACATTTTAATCACAAAGATATTTTAAATCTGTGTTTCTTTTAAAATCTTAAATCGGTTATGTAAATTAATTACACAACACACAAACTTAAAATTTAGCAGGAAATTATCTTATCATTGATTCCCAGCAATGTGAGAATTCCAAAGTTTCATAGTTAGAAGTTATTTATAAAAAAAAAAAAAAAAAAAAGATACCAAAATAGTGACTAAAAACATTGGTCACATTAATTTTTTATGCCGTGTCCCTTCGAGACGTGAGAGATCAGGGCTCTCCACAACTTCCTATCCATCATAGCTCTAAGTAATGATCACCTCCTTACTGTTTCTCCCAGTTCATGTTTTGCTATGCGTTTACATAAACTCGCAAGGTAGATTACTCAATTTCTCCCTCTGCTCCTTTTGCCTTCAATACGCCCTGTGAGTGTCAAATTATCCAAGCCCTCTTATTATATGTCCTAGAAATTTCAACATGTTCCGTTCAAGTTATTCTCAGCGGCCTTCTGTAGAACCAGGTCTCTGTTGTCTTAAGGCTCCTCATTTTCCAGCATCTATTGCCTTAGAGGAGGATTGATGTTACATAGCATTTCAGTATTGTTTGTTTCTAACGAAATTTTCTTTTTTAATACTTTGTTTAACTTCGAGAAGGCATCTTTCAATATGCGTTTTCAGATTTCTGTAACAAATTTCGACGTCATCTATTATATTTCCCAAATAGTTAAAATTAAACATTTCCAAAGTAAGAGAGAGAGAGAGACGGATTCGCAATGTTTTTCGTGAGAAAATTAATCTAAAACTTTCATTTTTGCCTCGTCTGATTGTCTAAACAAAGCTAACAACGCTGCTACATTTCAGCCATGGAAATTATCTTGAAAGCAAACAAATAATTGATATCTCCATTTGACGGAGACTACAGAAGTCGAAGATCCGTCCAATATGGATACAAAGAAGGTTAAAAGAAAATTAAAAGGACACCACTTGACTTTCAACTCCTTAGGTTATGGCTGTCAACTGATTATTCGATAAAGACTACCATTTTTAATGGGAGCCAGACAACATTATCTTTTGTTTGCTTCTTTTTTTTTCTTTTTTCTTTTTTTTTTACTCTTTATTCTGAAAGTTAGTTCACTACTGATTTTGATTGAATATAAACACAAATGCTCTGAAAAAGCAAATCTGGTTTCCAAAGAATTCAATGTTTGTTTAAAATATCAGACTTTTTTGTAAAAAAAATATTCATGTTTAACACTCATGTGCGTTTTATGGTATTTAATTAAAATTTCCCTCTTTATCCGTGGTTTCAATTGGCCGCGGTCAACTTCATAAATACACAACTTTTATTTAATAATGATTACAAATAATGATCCAGAAGGTGCAAGTGTACTGGTGCTGGAAATTCAGGTATTCAAAGAGGTAAAGTGCTTCCTTTAAGTAAAGAAAATTTTCGAAAAAAAAACCCCAAAAAAACAAACAAACAACAACAACAAACAAAAAAACGTATGCTGAAGTAAGCAAGATGTTAGAATGAATCTTTTCGCCACAAAACTTATTACAGTAAATTTTTATGACTGTTGTTTTATTATTAGTTATTTTTGCTAATCTCTTATTGTGTTTAATAAAATCTACGGTAAGGACGAATCTTCTATCCGTCGCATAATTTATTCCAGTACTAGCCTAAAAGCTGCTCTTCGGGCGGACTTTAGAGTATCTTCAATAGAGGGATTTGGGGCCTTCGACTTTCTACCTTCAACTTCCTATGTACATAAAAGTTATAAGAATTTAGAAATGGTAAAATTATTTTATCTTTATTCGACACCTTAATTTGGCATAATCTTTTTTCGTATACGCAACCGATCTTCATAGTTTTACATTTTTTTTATTTTCTTTTAAAATCACCATCCTTTATGATCCCTTCACATAAAGTCACTTAAAATACATTAGGGAACACGAACTATGTAATATTTCGAATACGTTACAGTACGCGTGCTAGAAAAAGAAAAACATATGAGCAACGTACCGTGCAACAGTTAAGTTTTAATTTTGATTTAATTAGGTGATATCAGTTGCAACGAAAAGCGAAATTAAACTTACACCTTTAATAAAAATTGTTTTCTAAACTTTTCACACTGTTCAAGATTTAAATTTAACTTTAAATGATTTAAATATTTAATTATTAATCGCATGTAACTACAGTAGTTACTACCTGTTACCGAGATCTAAAAACGGACGGAAGGACAGACACACGTACACTGTGCTTTATTTATATCGAAGATATTGTTATAATTGACCGTATTTGCAAAAATCGAAACGTTTATACACACACACAAAAATCAAAATTCTGTTTAAAATATTGAGTGTCGATGAATTGTACGAATCTTTATCATTTATGATTACTATATATAGTTTTTACTTAATAACAATGACCTAACCTCTGCAAATTAAGATATTTAAAAGATTTAAAACTTTGTAAATTATTATAATTAAGCAGTTAAAAAAAGAAAACAATTCATGTAAAAATCATTATTCATCGAAAAAAAATTGTCTTAAGACAATGGTACCAATAATATATTTTATTCATAAACGCAATTAAAAGCTTTTCTAATTAAATAATGTCTTAGTTTTATTGCATTTTTTATTTTACAGTTCAAAGCAGATTTCCGGAAACTGAGGGCCCCGTTTTACAAAAAGAAATGGATGATATGAATTCTCCAAGAAGTTCTTAACTAACATTAAGTTCTACAAAAATTTAATTTCTGGAAATTTCCTAAAATTAAGTAAGTGGTGGGTAACAGATATAAAAAAAATTACCAGGAGAAAACGAAAAGTAATGAAAAACAAAAGAGAAAAAAGAAAAAAAACATTTCTGAAATAATTTCATTAAAATCCGACAAGTATTTGTTTTTTGCAAGAATATCCAAATCAACGTTTTACCCCCGACATAAAAAAGACGCTAAAATTTGGCATATTAATCTTTGCGATACCTCGAAAAAAAAAAAAAAAGATTTTTAACCCAAATTTCGAAAGTTCTAAAAAGAACCAAAAAAATCTTTTTCTCTTTCTTCTTAATAATAACAAAGGTTGTGACGATAAAACTTTGTTTTTATTAAGTTTGGGGCATTTTTTTCATCAGGTTATGCTAGTTTTCTTACCGAATCAGTGGAGGTAACTATATTACAATATATTATTATAATTGTGCTATTTTATTATTAGTTATTGTTGTTAATCTCTTATGGTGTATCATATAACAAACTATCATATACATGTGTATTAGAAAAATAAAGCATAGTATATATAGGTTACACTGCTATTCGCCCCCCCCCCTCCTTTCAGATACCTTCTGGAAGGCCTTTGAATACACCCTCCCGCAGACAAGATAGATTACAATCACCTATGATATTACACTATTTTCATTGAGACTATTGTCCTCATCTTTGCTCTTATCACAAAGTTTTAGCCGTTATGAACGCCACCCCCAAACCCCTGCCGTCATCAGTAACCTGGAGAGAACTCCGAAAGTGTTCACCCTATATTTAAACGATGGGAGCATAGTGTTCTCATTCGACTGCCCATGTGTAGGGATATATAGTCTCGTTTTTATTTTTAGTACTGATCATTTATTGCTCGCCCTGTTACCAGAGTCCAAGTATACACTGTCCGGCTCAGGGATTGAATAGGAATTGGTGAGTTTGGTGACAGTAATTGTGAGTTCAATCCTGGCAATAGTCCGAATGCAAATAGTATAAATAATGCTATCTTCTCATCCCAGGAAATTCAGACAGAAATAGTTATCGTAATTTTTACATGTGGAGATAAGCGGAAAAAATCTAAAATATATCATTTATATCCAAAATTAGTTATTTTAATAGTTAAATTGTTTCAGTATACAAATAGATTAACTAGCAAAATGTGATCAGATTATGTCATATCGAAACAATATCTGTGATACACCCGAATAGACAGCTAGGACAAAACTAGTTTAATAACGATGTATTTGGAGCACAGGGTACATTTACTCAAGAGCTTCTAATCTTAGACAATACTTTACAGAAACCGAAGACATTTTTTACTAAGCTGCATCACAAAAAGTCATTTCAAAGAGCACACAAGAAATACTAAGAACGCCATTCCACATATTCCCTAAATAAGTCTAGGACAAGGCCATACCTATAAAAGACAAGGCGATCACATTTTTCGTAGCAGCGACTGTTGCGTAAGTTTTCTCAGTCACCAGATAATTTTTAGCTGGTAACTCTTGACTTTCATTGATCCGACACATAGCGAATTCATTCTAAAAAGAAATTCTCAATTCATCAAATTTATTTCAGTTGAGGTTCTGTATTTTATCATAAATTACCTTTGGATTATCATAAGTTTGTGAATATACTGTAAAAAGACAAAACTGAATTTTATTCAGATCTATTCATCCATTATTAATTTTATAGAACTACTGTATTACTCAGCGTTTTAATGTGCTAAGCTGATGTTATCTATAATAATTTTGTAATTTTTGTTCGATTGAGGAATTTATTAGAATATAGCAATTTTTTTTTTTTTTTTACAAACTTTTTTCTTCATAACAGTAATATATATTTAACAAATATTGTTTGAAAGTTTAAAAACGTACACTTTTTTTAACTAATCATCCGCCGTATTTTAAATCCACTCAATCTTGTTCCAATTTTATTAACATCTATTTCTCACATCTTCTATTCTGTTTGATATATTCAAATAAACTTTGATATAACAAATTTTTGTAT
Organism: Acanthosepion pharaonis; assembly: GCA_903632075.3. NCBI lineage: Eukaryota > Metazoa > Mollusca > Cephalopoda > Sepiida > Sepiidae > Acanthosepion > Acanthosepion pharaonis. The sequence continues at coordinate 57,029 of CAHIKZ030003205.1, forward strand.
GAACATTTTTCTTTGAAATAACATATCCGTTGGACAAAAATTGTTTTAATAAAACATTTTTTAACCTTTTCTCAATATATCTTTATGTATTTCAGCTTCATTCGAAAGAATTGTTCTTTTCTTATAATCTCAGATGATATAAAATCATCACGAGTATTCTTGATTATTTGGAATATATATTAAAGTTACACGCGTAAATTTAAAAAAAGCTGACTAACCACTGTTTTGATTTTTAAAACTTAAATTCTTTTAATTCGGGGAAACTTTAATCTATAATTTTTTAAAAAACATTTGAGCGTTAATGTTGAATATTATCTCAAAATGGTCAATTGTTGTGTGACAACAGCCTGTCGAGTAAAATAAGGTCCGCGGTTTTCGTCTTCCAAAAATCAAGATGAGACATAAAGATGGTTAAAGGTAATAACGAAAGTTACCATGCAGGTATATGCACACACCTTTCTTCTTGAATGAAAAACAGAACGAATAAGTTTCAACACTAGTCTCAAATTGAAGAAGCAATTCGTTACCTTGGTAACTTGAAAATTGAATGAAAGAAACAGGTTTTGAGACAACATATCGAAGTTGTCACAATGAATAATTCGCAAAAAAAAAAGTTTACGAGTCAGAAATTCTTGTCCGGTTATTCGAATATTTTGTCACACCTCGGTCTCTTTATAACAGAATTCGAGAAGATTACAAATTACCCAGCGTGTAAATACGAGTGGATATGACATCAAAAGTTTTGAAGGTAGATGATCTGAATTTTCTTGGTGATGTGTTTAGCTAAATGTCAGATGAACAGAAAAAAACTGTATCATCCTATGTGATGAAGTTTATGTTAAAGTGAACTTACAATATAAGTGGGGAAACTTATTTGGTTTTTGCCAAAGATTCTGAAGAGGCATTTGTAAAAACTGTATTACTATTATGATCATAAGTTTACATGGTGGACCAAAGTTTTTCGATTAAGATGATCCCAGTAGCCAAAATAAATTCGGAATTCTTGTTTCAGAATGTTAGAAATGTTGTTGATTTAGGCAATCATTTGAAATGTCATGCAATTGCAGTTATTTGTGACAATAATCGGACTAATCAAGTTTTATTCAAGAAATTTAATACTGTTGCAAAATAAGCCTTGGGTTACTAAAAAATACTTTATACTTGCTTTTCGATTTTTTTTTTTTTTTAAGCATTGTGCCCCAAGCAAGGCGTGAAGCCACTAGGATGCAGGGGGTTGCGGAAGATTTGGAGCGAGAGCAGATAAGAGTGATAGAAGAAAGGATGAGGAGAAGGATAGTGGGTAGATCAAGGTAACTGGAGATGTCGATTGACATTACATTTGAATAGTTGGAGATTATAGCTTTCAGGGAAACAGTAATTGGGGAGGGTGTTCCACTGGCGAGAGGTGCGAGGTATGAAGCTATTGGAGTAGAAGAGACGGCTACATTTGAAGGTTTCTACGGTGTAAGGGTGGGAGCGGGATGCCAGCCTCGTAGGGCGCTTGAATTCATGGAGTCTGGGAACCAGAGAGAGCAGCTCATCAGAGCAGTTACCATGGAAGTATTTGTAGAAAAGACATAGAGAGGCGACGGCGCGTCTGTGAGAGAGTGACTGCAGACAAGACGCTAGATCAGGGCCAATGAGATTACATATCCGTCTCTGGATCTTGTCAAAAACTCCGAGGTAAGCAGAAGGTGCTCCAGCCCATATATGGCAGCAATACTCCATGCAAGGGCGAATGGTTGTTTTGTATATTTGAAGTATCGATTCAGGCGAGAAAAATTTCCTGGCGCGGCACAGACAGCCAACTTTCCTCGCGGTGGAAGAAGATTATGTACATATATTTAAAAGTATTCACAATAACTGGATAAGTGTGGCTTGTTTAGAATTGCTGTTTTATTCTGATGATAAAGAAATGATAGCAAAATAGGAAAACATCAATTTGTTCAGTTATGAAAACTACCAGAAATAGCGGTTCTTCTAAAACCCGTTGTGAGACAAAAAGGTTTCCCACTGTTTGAAAGTGTTTTGTGATGAGATTTTAATTGCAATGAAAATTCATCTATCATTACAGGATGATGAGGTAATAGAAAGTGTTACTTTCATCGAAGAAGTTTTGAAATTTTGGAAAATAGCGAATGTAAAAGATATTTATGGAAGACAAATGGCCCACTGAAAAGTGTGGTATCAGATCGAAATTTGACATTTCTTGCAAATTTTGGAAGTATGGCAAAACAAATCAGGAGAAGACAAAGAGAGAGAATAAAATATATTTCACAAGAGACGCTAGTATGGCTATCGAGCATACATATAATAGTTTACTTGATGTTTGCAGACATTTACTTGAAAGTGGGTGCAATTTTGTCATTCTTGAAGAATTTGACACCGACTATCTTGAAAATGAATTTGGTAAGTTGAGAAAAAATTCTGGCGGTATTTATTATAGTACAAAACGGTATTCAGAAATTTATATTCAAAACAACAAAATTACTTTTTCGGTTGAAAGTTAATGTTAGAAAATATAGCCATGATCCAGGCCATAATTGCTCAAAATGTGGATATCTGTTGGATGAATTAGTATACCAAACATTTAATCCAGACCTAGAAACTGGTATCCCCAAAGATATTAAAATGTCGCTTTTTTATATCGCAGGAAATATCACACAAAAACATTCTCTTACAGAAAAGGAAATATTCAATGATTCTGCTTTTTATTATTACGAGTATGGAAGTTTTTTGAAAGAAAGATCGTGGTGATTTAAAACTTCTACTGGATATCACTATTAAGTGGGTGTTTTTCTGTTTTATATTGTTTAATACTGTCAAATCAAAGGTTTGCAGAAATTCTTTAACAAAAATCTTCATGTAATTATATTGCCAAATATTCAGTGAATTTTTTGCTTAGTTTAATCGACTATAAGACCAACTAGAGATTTGGACGCTGAAATTTTAGTTTGAACTTTGTTTTTGGATTATTTTAAGATGCGAAATTACCAATTAGCTCATAGTGATTCTTGTTTTGGTATGAAAGACACACAATAACCACAAACTAATCTCACAGGGGAATTTTTTCCCTTTGTTTGCAACTGGTATATTGAAAGGAAATTCACATCGCCCCTAGTAAGAAACCCCAGTTGCATGATCTCTTGGCCTGTTATAGGTATGGCCTTGGTTTAAGACTTTCTGCCGCTAAAGACACAAACGGAATGAACGAATAATTTTCGAAAAGCAAGAATGATTGAACTGAAACTACGACAGGAAAATATTCTCTCAAAACTCGAAAGGATTGAGACGACGACATGAATTCTTTAAAGTAAATAAAAACTTTGTCAAAGTTTCAATCCCAATGTACAAACAGTAAATGACAAATCTAGCCAATCAAAAATAAAACTTTTCACGACAGAACTAGAAGTCATCAGTTTCGCAGAAATTTCGAACGGTAAAAATAAATTTAAAAAAAATTTTAAATAGCGATATTATAGACACGATATTACAAAAAGTTACAATGAACATGACGCGGGGTTCAAGACGGATTTAGAACCGCCACTTTAAAAAAAAAAAAAGAAAAGACCACCAAACAACTATCATAACGACAAATAAATGAACTAAAATACTATTAAAAAAAAAAATCTCTCTCTTACCTCCTCAGATAAATGTGATGGAGTTATAATTCCGAAATCTCATGCTTAAAAAAACAAAAATAGAATCTGTTAAAATTTATGCTTTGATTAAAAAAAAAAAAAAAGAACACCAAATCAGGAAGGGGAGAAAAATTCAACCAATCGAAAAAACTAATAAAAATGAAAACAAAACATGGATGATTAATCAAATATAATTAAAGACTATGGCTTACCAAAAAGGCACAAAACCAACATTCCAATGCAACATATTTTATCTGGATCTGGTATAAGCAGCGCTCTTCACAAATTGGCAAAGAATTTAACGTTTCTTTTAAGAGAAATCAACCTTTCACACAGAAATTCTGTCGATCTCATCAAGAAATGAAAAACAATTTTGAAAAATAAAGTCATGACTAGCTCAGTTATTAAATTTTTATATATTGACATACGAAATGTTTAAACTTTCTAAAAGAACACCATATCACAAACTAAGCTCTTTATGCTGATCAATAAAATCATCAAAATCTGTTGAATTTGTACAAAGCAATGCTTGTGCTTTCCACTTTCCTATGAGTTCTTACATTTCTTTTTGAATTCATGAAATCCATCTCGTCAGAAAATAACTTAATCCAAAAAAAGTCTGAATGCTTTCAATATAAAGATTATTATGTCTTTTACTAATAACTGCACAAAACTAAATTACTAGAGTCTAACAAAGTCTAACCGACAGCACAAAAGCTAGTCTCATTATATTTCTTACAACTTCCATAACTTGAAAGTTAGCTCATCACAATACAAAAAAAATGTAAAACAGAAAACTTGACATGAGATGCAGGAGCCTTAAATAATATCTGGAAAATTCCCTGAAAAGTAATTCGGTGAAACTTCGTGAGATTTAAGGAAAAGAATATAGGAACACCAAAAGGGCCTAAAATTAAACAACGCACTCAATTCATTTGTGTGCTAACCAATAATAATAATAATAAATTTTACAGAGATTTTGTTCTTGTGAAAGAAAATACCTTTTCTGATTACGCCGGTTCATCAGCAAAACATGTCGAAGCAGAAGTTTTTCAAATTTTCTGGTACATTACATAGATAGGGTATATTAAAGAGTATGACATTAAGATCGCATCAAATTATAAAATGAAAATATGTGTAGATAAATGCATTTATTATTTAGCCTACGGATGAAACCAGAATTTATTTAATACAGAAAATATTGGAATATCTTTGTTAAAATGTCCGTATAACCACTCTGAAGATGGCTCATGTAAGCCGAAAGCGTAGATCAAAGACCAACTTAAAAATATCCAAATGTTGGACCATTTTTGTCTTTCTTTTCACCCGAAATTAAAGCAAACAAACGAATATTAGGACGGCTCATGATCAAACATAATAGACATTCATTGTCTATTAAATTTAACATAGGTACCTCCATGAGATCGCTAAAAAAAAAAAAAAAAAAAAACATAGCATTATGAAAAAGACGCCAAACTTGACGAAAACAAAATTTTATCGTCTAAATGTTTATGTTATTATTAAGAGGAAAGACCAAAGTTTATTTTAATTATTTTTTTTTTTAAATGTTTCCTTTTTAGAACATTCTGAATTTTGATTTAAAAATCCTTGTTTCTCTTTGTATCACCGGAACTATTTAAATAACATACAATTTTTAGCACTTTTTTTGGTGGTGGTGGTGGTGTGGGGGTGTATGACACACATTAATTTAAAAAAATCTTGCAAAAATAGAAATAATCGTCGGATATTAATGAAACTTTCAGAAACTATTCACAGATGTTCGAAATTGTTATAAATCTTTTTTATAAAAGTCATGGCAGAAATATTTTTTTTAGATTTATTACCGCCCCTCATAACTAATTTTATGAAAACTCTAGAAACTCGATAGATTCTACTTTAGTAATTATAATAGTTAAAAGCATAAGTCTTTGAGGAATGCAAATCATGTTTTTTTGTGTTTTTGTTTTTTTACCAGAAATCAGCTCTGAATTGTAACAAAACTCAAAACAAAGATATTATTTAATTTCAAATACTTTTATTTGCTTTTAGTTGTTTTTATGAATATGCATGCTTTCAGAAAAGCAAAAAATTTTCAATGAAAAATGAATTTTTAATACAATTATTTGTTATTTCTTTGATTATAATAGATTTTTTACATTTAAGTTGTTAAAATATTATAAAATTAGTTAAAAGCCGCATCCACTTTCGTAAGTGTCCTTATAAGATAGATCTTTTTAGCGCGTTGTAAATTGTATCGTTTTGGCTAATGAGAAGACCCGCAGTAATTAAGAAATGTAATTTTATGTTTTTAATCGGGCTGTAATTAAAAAGTACGGAAGACCAACCAGAATACAATTAAGTTGCGTTATTTGAGTTAAGCATTGTTCTCCGCAGTTAAGGCCTTTACTTCTGCGAAACACGTGTGGAGAAGTTAATTTGATTTTTCAATTTCAACTGAGAAGGGTACCTACAAGTATCAGTATCATCTTATGAAATTTATATGATCTTATTTTTATATTAATCTCAGTTATGACATTTTTCCATAAATGAAATATCAAAATTAATAATAAAATGAATGGAAATACAAATAGCAGTAAAATGTAGTAAATGTACATAAAATTATAATATTTTATGTACACTTCTGATAAAATTTCATAAAGGTATCTATAAATTAGATACATGTCTTATGAAATTTAATGTCACTCTTAACAGTCTTATTTTAATTTCTTTATAATATATTTTCCATAAAGCATCGTAACGTAAAGGTGAAAGCTAAGTACAAAAAAAAAAAATTAGAGCGCTGAAAGATTTCCTTAAAAAAAAAAAAAAAAAAAAAAAAAAAAAAACGAGGTAAATAATTTGTTCACTTAAATGTAAATAACTTATCCTCACGGAATCCGTCAATATGTCATTCATCACCTGTCAAGTGACGCGAAAGTTTATGACCTGCTTTGTTTTATTTTCAAATTACATCTTTTCGGTGCAGAAGCTAAGTTAACATTGGTTCAAAATATTTTAAATAAACATTATAATTTCTGATTTTCTTAAAATAAGTTTTGAAAAAATGATAATTGATTTTTAAAAGAATTTGCCGACGCAAAAAAAAAAAAACGAAAATTTCGGACGTGCTAGGAACGATTAAAAAATGTAAAAAAAATGCCCCCAAAATACTTTGATCTTTCCTCTTAATAATAATAAACATTTAGACGATAAAATTTTGTTTTCGCCAAGTTTATCGTCTTTTTCATCATGCTATGCTTTTTTTAAGGTACCTAATTTAACAATACATGTTTAAATATACATCTCCACTTTTATATCATATTAAAATATAAAAGTGGACATTGAAGTCAACACCCAGAGGGGAGAGTGTTTCATGCTAAATGCAATCGTCAGAACTCAATGATTGTGTTTAGCATGAAACAGGCTGTCGCCTCTGGGTGTCGACTTCAATGTTCACTTTTATATTTACATACGTTCTATCCCTGATATTGAGCACTTTAATCCATAAATATAGCATACCTTAAAATTATATTTTATCATATATATGTGGTTAGAATGTTCGCTTTCTGGCCAAGCAACCAGATTTCGAATCCCACCATCGGCGATTTGTTAGTACTGTATAAACGCTTCCCGAGTTTATCCATTTTTCTTTCTTGTATTTTAGTCATCAAAATTGCGGTAATTTGTATTTGTCAAGCAAAACAATTTTATTTTTTCAGAATGAAGTGATAATTAAAAAGGAAACAGAGAAACTTGAAAAAGACTTCGGTAATTCAATTGAAAAAGATTTTATAGGACAATTAAATTTTTAAAATTTTAAATGATTTTACCAAATATGATCCAAGGATAAATATATATTTGACATTTGTTCTGCTGTTAAAATGAACATATTTTAATGAGATTCTCTTTTTAATTCAAATTATATTAGTTTTTGTTGGAGAATTTTCTCTTTATCCACCAGAGATTATATAAATTTAGATATATTCAGACTGCTCCTATGATATTGTAATTAATGTTTTTTTTTTTTAATTTTGCAATTTTTTTTATCACTACTATTGCTATTCCATTAATTGATAGCAATTGCAATTTACGAATAAAGTTAGTAAATAAACAATTACTAAGTCCTCTGTATAGTTTTGTACGGGTAGAAGTTCAAAGTATCACCGCATTTGGTGGCATCAACCCCAGTGACACTACTCGGAAAATAAAACAAACTGAATTTAATTTCAATATTACGTAATCCACTTAATGAGTACAGAGTGTAACTAAAACATTTGACAGCGCGCTCATACCAAAACGTAGAACTGACTTTGCCGTTAACTTTTACGAGCAGTAGTCATTGCAAGCCTATGAGCAAAAGCCTCCTGTCAAAGAAAACGGTGGAAATCATTGCAAATGTCATTTCTTCGAAATCATTAAATTCTTCATTGTGATATAATTAATATCATTAGAAAACGAAACTCACAACTACAAAAAAATTAATTCAGCAAAAACTTGTAAACACTTTTTATGTTTGCAAAGTTAAGCTTTTTACGGCATAAATGGAGAGGGTTTAACTCAGATCATCCTGGCGTCAGTTTAAACTGACACCTTTTTCCATATATTGTGATAATTGGCTTAAATTTCGTATTTTGTTGATTTCAATTAAAAATTGAAATATTCTAAAATATTTCAGTGAAATTTTCACTTTCCAAAATTATAATTTATAATTATAGTTTTGATATATGTGTAAAATGACGCCAGTTTAAATTGATGCCAGGAGGATTTAGGTTAGGGGAGGATGGGGATGATGATTATGTTGCGCCAGACTTCAAAGTAAGGAGAGAAAAAAAAAATCAATATTGGAAACCTTGCACTCGAACACTGACCACTGATGCCAGATGGGAAATACACGTCTACCTCAGCCGCAAGACAAGAGAATACTTGAAGATATATATATGTCATAAAAAGTTACCATGAATAACAGATTGAAAAAGCATTTTATTTTTTTTAAATCCGATTAGTTTTAAAACTGGAGGAACCATTTCCAAATTTTCAAAAGAAACAGAAAAGTAGGAAATGGACAAACTGACAGTTTCCGATCTGACTGACGATGGGACTTGGATAGGTTAAGATTGTAATGATTGAAAAAGTATCCTTTTGGGATTCGGTTCCACAAAGCAGCAGTTCGTGGGAAGGTGTTGATGAAGTGGAATGTGACTATCCATCACCCCATCACACACACACACAGAGCTGTTAAAGTTAGGTCAAAGGAGAGATCAGCTTTCTGGTTCAAGTCATCTAGAATTTTGAAAGTGCACTCATATGTCGTTTTGTATTATCAGCATAGATATGCACAAATGATTAGAGTGTACTCTAAGGCAGATTAGTGGAACGAGGGTTGGGCCAAGAAGCAGACAGGAGATATCGGTAAAGTAACATTTTAAGATCCATGACAACAAAAAAAATAGTATTTAGATTTTACTTACAGGAAACAATATTTTTATTACTTTAAGTGTTATTTTTAGCGGATACCCGTATATGAGTAGACGTTCCGTTTATTTTAAACAATATTTTATTTCGTCTAATAATTAAGGAAAAAATATTAATGAAACAATAGACAAAAGAGAAAATACCACATTTTCAGATGAAGACTGATTTTACAATCAAAAATAGCAATAATTAACACCATCATGTATTTATAATTTTGCGTGTGTAATTTTTCATAGAATGCAACAATTTGATCCTACGCAGAAGGCCAGGAAGTAGATTTTCGAATATGACACAAGGTCGAAAAATATTGCCCGAGCTCACCTCGGCACTTCCACATTTTGAATAAGGATCCCAGCCCCCTCCTGAAGGAGAGGTACTACCTGGGGTGAAGGCTTCCTGGTACTTGAACTTAATATTATTTTGAAACTACCACAGAGGAAACCAGGGATTTTCTAAGCGTAGCTTAGATGTAAACAAAGGCCGAATGTGTAGGGCACCCGTCGGAAGGACGAAAAGTGATCCTAGAAAAGTGCGTACAGATATTCTGCCCCTTGGAAAAAGAGCCGATCCATATTTAAATAGTTCTATTTTTAACGAGTACTCTTACTACTAATCCTATTAATATTGCTATTATTATTATTGCTATTATTATCATTATTGCTATTATCATCATCATCATCAGCTTTGATTTTTGGCGTTTACACATTTCTTTTCGGGTCCCACCCAGGGACCTAAGGTTAGAAATGGCATCATGGCACTTTCCACTGACAAAAAAAAAATTTACACAGAAAAGCCCTTCGTATTATTATTGTTCTTGTTGTTATTGCTATTATTATTATTATTATTGTTGTTGTTCTTGTTATTATTGTAATAGTTGTAGTAGCAGGGTTCGAAGAATTTGAACAGATTGGTTTATCTGACCTCTTACATATTGTTTCCGGTATCTCACTAATAATTTCACTCCAGCGGGAAGTTAGTTTTCTTCTATTACTGGCGGCTACAATCTAAGCAACATATAATATGCAAATGATACAGTGTTGACAGCAGACACAAAAAGGAAACTACAAAATCTTCTACAGAAAGTAGTGGATAATAGCAAAAAGAAATTATTACGTGATTGTTATCAAAAGGATGGGCCCCAAAAAGAAAAAAAAAATCACGGATACCAAAATCAAACAAGTAGAAAAACTTAAATACCTGGGAGGTGTTCTAACAGAGGGCGGAAAGTGCGACAGATCCGAAAATGTATTGGGATGGCCAAAGATACATTCCAAAAGCAAATACAGTATGAAAAAAAAACAAGAAAAAAAGTATTGAAGGGTTACGTGATATCTGTCCACCCTATGACAGTGGATGCTA
>CAHIKZ030003205.1:72500-77500 GCA_903632075.3 Acanthosepion pharaonis
TGACAAGACTTTGTTTTAGTATTATTATTACAGGTTACAATCAAGAAGCACTAGAAAGAGGCCTGTCTATTTAACCCATAACTGGAGATAAAATACATTGATTTATGCTTTTCCCCTAGGGTATCTGATCATAAATAGGACAAAAAAATTGGCGGTTTCTTTAAAGATATTGGAATAAAGGAATACGATATTTCTACTCAGAATGATATGAGAAAGAGCAATACAAACGAAAAAAGATATTATATATATATATATATATATATATATATATATATATATATATATATATATATATGACTATGCAAATGCATTTGATAAGGTACGACGCAAAGACGTGTATGATGAATATTAGAATATTCAATAATCTAGAATATTTAATGGGAGCCAACCGCCTGCATACGAATAGAAAATGAATTGAACAAGTACAGAACAGGATAAAGGGACATGAGACAAGGATATGTCTTCTCGTCAGATTTATTCAACCCTTACAATAAGGCGATCCTAGAGAAACTAGGAGTCCTGCCAGGATTTATTATTGACGGGTACAATCTTAACAACTTAAAATATGCAGATGACACAGTGTTGATAGCAGACACAGAAAGGAAACTGCAGTAATTCCTACAGAAGGTAGTAAAAGGAAGGTAGGAAGAAAGGACTAACCATTAATTGTAAAAAGACAGAATATTTAGCTGTCAGCAAGAAAAACAGATCAAGAAATGAAGTACAACTCATACATATCAAAATCAATCAAGTACAAAAATTTAAATATCTAAGAATTAGTTTAATAGAGGATTGAAAATGTGATACTGATATCCGAATGAGTATTTGTATAGCAATTGATGGATTTGTTTACGGTTTATCAACCCTATGTTATTTAAAGCCGTAACACATTTCGGGTTGTTTGGGGTAGTTTACTATATTGGAATAAACAAAATATGCGTTCTAAAACTAAGTATTAAGAAACCGGAAAATTTCATTAGAACTCGAAGAAGGGAATGCTAAACTGTTATGCCATATCAAAGTCCCCCCCCTCCTAGAGCAATTGTTCTCAAGTGGAGACAAGAGACAACAGAAAAAAAAATGTAGCTCTACAAAAGGTTGCTGAACAAAGTAAGTAACGAATATGTTTAAAGGAAAATGGAAACTTAGAATATGAAAATGACAACTGACATTTTTAGAACACCTAATGAGAAAAGGCGGGTTGGAGAATTTGACACTCACAGGAGAATTTGAGAACAAGAGACAGATTGAAAGAAAGAGTAACCTACCTAACAGTCTTGTGTAGATGGAGAACAGAGACTGAATGTGGTGGCGAAAAGACAAACCTTAATTAAGAGCCAGGAGAGGAAGTTGAAGAGAGCCATGATTGATTACGTCCTAATAAAAGAACAGTATCGATCGTTTCTGCGCCGGTAAACGACTGTTACCCACATTTTCTTCAACGAAAAACAAATTCCTATAAAAACATAAAATTCAAAGAGACAAAGTAAAAAATTATAAGGGAAAAGTAAACAACAAGGGTACTCACTTCTTAACGTAATTTTTTAAAAATTATTTCACCCAAGCAAGGAAATAAACCCACTAAGACGCAAAGGGGGTTATTGAGTGTGACAGAATATGAGAAAAAACACTAAGGAGAGAGAACACTAAAAGAACAAGAAATATAGGGAATAAAGTAGTCGTTATAAAGTTTGAAACACACACACACACACACACAAAAAAAAAAAAATAATCTGATACGGAAAATGTCTATGATCAGTAGTTTACTATGTGTATTTATCTCATTTTGAAATGGTAGGAACTAAACATTTAGAAAGTTAACTAATGCCACGGGAAAATAATCCAATCTCATTGTAACACTTGGAAATCATATTTCCCCTCTAAACATCGACATCTTTTCTTCAACTTCTTTTACTGACTTGTTTTTTCGCTTTTTTATTTTCATTTTATTTTGTGGTTTCACTTTTAAACTGTTGCCAGCACATAAACATGTATTCATTTTTTTTTGTCGTTTTATTTTTAAAAATATGTTTACTACAATTTTATCCAAATAATTTTTCTCAAAAGAAAAGAATAAATAAATTTTTATATTGTTTTTACTTGCCTTTTTTGTGTCTTGCGTCGTCCTAATCCATAACATATACGATGAATAATAATAATTGTAAAACCTTGAAAGAACCAGTCATTGAATACATTTACGTACAACGTAGAAAAGAAAATGACGATTAATTTCTACATGAGCCTGACGTGTGACGGTGTTTTCCTTTTCCGTGTGTGTTGCGCGGGTGTATGAATATCACAGTCAATAAAAGCAATAATAATAATAAAAAATAACCACAAAGGAACAGGCGTGTCAACACGTTAAGGCCAGAACGAGCACTACTTCTTTACCAGCAGTGAGCAGGTAAAGGGAGGTCCATCTTACTGTTCAGTTGTGACTAATCAACACAGAGTTTTCAAATCGCGCTGACCAATCACTGATTTCGTTGTACAATTAATATCTTTTCAGGACGTACCATTTGGAAAGAGAGGGAACGAAGTATCATTTAATTCAGTTTGTAAAAATAAAAATGTCATATTTCACAGTTACCGATTTTCTGATTCTCTTAAAATCTTAAATGTTTTCAGATATTTGTTTGCGGAATGATTTAACGCCATTCAAATATCACGAAATAAAGAAAGTAAAGTGATTTTTTTTCAAGAAAATATTCTACAATTGGCTCAAGAAATAATTACCTAATCACCACCTTCAGTTTATAATTGTTTTTTAAGGCTTTAATAAAATTATCATAAAAAGAATTATCAAGAGTCATGAAGTCTGAGACAATAAGAAAGCGATTATTTTCTGAAGTTTTAAAATTAAATATAATAATGAATATTTTAATCTTTTCTTTCAATGTTATGTGAAAAAGAATTGAAGATGAGTAATAATTAATATCAATAATTTGAATTTTTAGTATATGAAGTATTTTCAACCATTATGCATTTCTGACTAGAATTTCTTTCATTTTACTTTCAATTTCTATATTTCTTAGTAGTATTAGTAGTTGTAGTAATATTCTCTTAAATTTTAATAAAAGGAAAAATTGTCAACCATTATTCATTTCTTGACTGGAATTTCTTTCATTTTCATTTTTATTGCTTTATTTCCACTAGCAGTGTTACTTAAAATTTAATAAAAGGAATCATTGCCAACCACTACACATTTTTGACAAGGATTTATTACAAATTTATTTCAATTGCTTTTTTCTACTAGCAGTGTTAGTTCTAGTAATATTCTCTTAAAATTTAATTAAAGAAATTATTGTCAAACACTATATACCATTTGCACTAGTAGAGTTGGAGTAATATTCTCTTAAATTGTAATAAAAGGAAGCATTTTAAATCCTTATTCATTTTTTACTACAGTGTAACCCGGATATAAGAGACCCGGATATAAGAGAGATTTTCTCTGGTCCCAAATTAGAGCCTGTGTTAATGTATATAATAGACCAAACCCGGATATAAGAGAAACTCGGATATAAGAGACTTCTTCTCCGGTCACGACAACTCTCTTATATCCGGGTCACACTGTATCATTCCTCCATTTACATTTCAAATGCTTCATTTCCACTAGTAGTGTGAATTGTATTAATATTCTCTTAAATTATAAGACAAAGCAATCCTGAGTATGACGATAAACTACATCTGGCAGCAAGGACTTTGATCAGTAGACTGGAGGTTTTGATGAACATTGAACCACCTCTTAATTGCTGTTGTTCCCAGGTGAAATCTGACCAGGGGTGGCAGCACCTGTTAGGGTCTCAGCTATGGGCAAATGGTGAATTCACAAAGACAAAACACCATGAAAGCATAAAAATACATTTTTTAGTAAAAATACAAGTATTATATATTTATATAAAAAATTTTCAGCAATACCTATTTATAGTAAAATTTCCAACAAAACCTTTTATAGAAAAATGACCAACAATACATTTTATCTGTAATTGGAGGCATACAATTCGGTCAACCAACCAACATGAAAGAACTCTTTCATGAGATTAATCTATATAATATCCTGCAATTTCTTAAATAAATAGAAGTATATTCCAAAATATATCTTCAAGACAACAGCAACATAGAACATACATATAACTACATCGAGTAATTATTTCTACACAAAAATTTATATACACAAAAGCTGATTATCATCTAACATGTATACCATTTTGTAAGTATGATAACATATATCATGTTTTTATTACTTCAAACGAACCAAGAAAATTAAATTTTGAAATTAAACAATATGCTATTAAACAAATCAAATCAAATAAAATAAATGAGACAAAGCATTGTCAAGTATTAAACATTTTTGACAAGGTTTTCATTTTCATTTCAATTGCAATACTTCCACAAGTAGTATTAATTGCAGGAATATTGTCTTAATTTTTAATAAGAGGAAGCATTTTCAACCATTATTCTTTATGACCAGGTTTTCTTTCATTTTAAGTTCAACGCCTTTAATTCCACTAGCAGTGTTACTTTTAGTAATATTCTCTTAAAATTTAATAAAAGGAATTGTTAACCACTATACATTTTTGACAAGGATTTCTTTCAGTTTCATTTCAATTGTTTTATTTCCACTCGTAGTGTTAGTTTTAGTAACATTCACTTAAAAATTATTAAAAGAAAGTATTGTCAACAATTATATATTTTTGATTATATTTTCTTTCATTTTCATTTCAATTTCTTTATTTCCACTAGCAGTATTAATTTTAATAATATTCTCTTAAAACTTAATAAAATGAATCATTGTCAACCATTGTACATTTCTGACAAGGATTTATTAGAAATTCATTTCAATTCCCTGTATTTCCATCAGTAATGTTAGTTATTGTAATATTCTCTTAAATTTTAATAAAAGAGAGCATTTTCAACGATTATTCTCTTTTTACTAGGATTTCTTTCAGTTTCATTTCAATTGCTCTGTTTACACTAATCATATTAATTGTGATAGTATT
>CAHIKZ030003205.1:82500-155000 GCA_903632075.3 Acanthosepion pharaonis
GCACCCCGTAGACAAATGACGATTAGCTGAACAGAAGAGTTACTGATAGGAGATAATTCTAAATTTTGGGGAATAACAATGCAGAAAATATCAAGTGGTTACTAGTTGTATTTTTTTCTCTATTTTTATTGGCTTTGTTTAATTTTCGTAGATGTGTCATCAACGAACAGGTAGGACTCTCATATATAACCTTTTCTAATCTTGAAACGACATAAAGCATGTCTGATCAGGCAAAGTCTTTTGGGAATACGAAACAAAAACATTTTAACCTACATTTCAAAAGGTTAACCTGAAATTGTCTTTCATAGTTGCTGATTTTAACTAGTTAATTTGTATTTAATAGCGATCCTACCAGACTTTTGAAAGTAATTCATCATTTGTTAGAATTTTTTTTTAGTTTACTTAATTATCAATATAGATATGAATTAAATATTCAATATGGAAAAAAATCAAATGGAAAGACAAAAAGAAATGATCGGATATTCTTCAACTTTTAATTTTCAAATCTTCCTGGTCATTTTTAACTGAGATTATTTATTTATTTATTTATTTATTATTATTATTATTATTATTATTTATTATCCTCCTTTTTCTTCTTCAGGACGTCGGCTACGATAACTTTTCTACACATGATAGCTCTTAGTAAATTTGGTGAAATCTAATGCATTCAGATAGAAAGAGATAAAAACTTACAACCAACAAAGCCGCTTTTGGTCAATCTCTTTAAACTTGATTGGTCATTATCCATGATGGATATCTTTCATTTTACAAGCAGCTGAATATGGATTTGTTGTAGACATTTATACCCATTTATGAAGTTTATTTTGTCTTTTCGCTGCCAACCATTTCCCCTGATCACTCATTTTATTAATGCTAAATGTCGATCATACATTTAAATGGAAGTTTCTTCTGGCGTGGTGTACTGACTGTTGAACAAATATTGGACACTCTCAAGGGGGAGAGGTCGCATATTTACAGCCAAATTCAGGGAAAAAAAGAAGAAAATGTAAAATGACGAAAACAAAAACAATTCTTTACCCCATACCAATACTAGTAGGATAGTTCGTTGTTCTCGGCCCGTGGACCCACCTCCCTCTCCTCCACCCACGGAAGCGCCACTGATATTCTACCTCTGCCTCACATTTGGTCAAAATCTCACCCATGAAAATCTTCGCTCGTCCGAGTCATGTTTTCGACAATGTCTTTCTGTTTAACTTTTTTATTGTTTGGACTGTTTCATGTTGCCATTTTTATTTATTTAATTTTTCTTTAAATTTCTGTGTTACGATTGAGTCTATCCACTTAAAAAATGTGATTACTGGGACTTATACTAAATTAAAACTTTAAAACTCTATAAATGTTTCACATTCCCTGTTTGTAACCCTCCCTCTTGTCCATAATACTCCTCCATTGCAAGCGTGAATGTTTTCCTCTCTTGAATAGATAAATCGCCTTTTGCAGGACCGCGCCCTTGTAACCATCTCGTATACAAATTCAAATGTCGCGTAGGGGATGCACATGCATTCCCGATCAACCCTTGCTACCCGCTTCTCCCATTGGGTGTCTTAGTTCTCAAGTACATGAGCGACCTTGTTTCGATGCCTTTACGTCTCGGGCCAGTATGATGTGTCTGACCCAAAGAGGAGTTCTATTGTCTTGACTTATGGGCAAACGCCATGTTCACTCGGTGCATCACGCATGTATTTTCTTTCCTGGGTTGATTGTTCCTTCATTAAAGGTGCTGAAGGTAGACGTTTTCTGGGTTTTGGTGTTATCCACCTGATAGTCAGAGAGACAAACCTTCGAGTAAGTCCGAAGGAGGTTATCCTATCTGCAGGAGTATAATATCTGGGCTATTGTATTGCCATTTTGTGAATGGTTTCTGCAGTAGTCTCGATGTCATGATGAAGGGTACTGCTATGGTTGTATCCCTGGACGATTCTCTCCAAGGAATTTATACATGTAACTCCTGCAGGTGTGTCTGTTTCTCTGCTTACTGGTCTTCCACCAACCAATGCACACATGAATTCCAATGAACAAAACTACCAAACCCAACCTAAAATAAAACAAAGTAGACCCCCCCATCTCCTACACAAACGTGAGAGGTCTACGTTCCAATTTTCCATAAGTGGAACGCCTTCTCCAATCTAAAGCAAACCTCCAGCTACTTTCTGAAACCGGTATCAATGTGGCAGGGACGCAGAAAACGAGGACCCCTGATTCGTATATGTGCACTAGGGGAGTTCGGGATAGTTTCGACCGATTATGTGAGAAGGGCTACTCACCTATTATAGCCAAACATGACAAAAACCGATGTTGCCACAGTCATAGCCCATGAGGTTTCCAGGTGTGGACGGGACACGGATATCAGACGAACCTCTTCCTAACCTCCTGCCCTGATAAAACTTAGGGACCCCTAGGCACGTAGTTCATCCCTCAGTGCATTCAGAAATTTTCGCTTTGTAAAACAATGCCAAAAAGTTCTATGCACTTGCATCAGGCTGGAAACACCACCTTGGTGCAGATGCGAAGCACTACTTCAATATCATCGAGTTCAGTCTGCATTCAGAATTGAAAACCAAACAAATTGGAAAATTACGAACCAAATCATGAACAGAGGTAAAGCGGCTATACCCATAATTATAAATGGCCCCGAGGTCATATTCTCCTCGACAGATAAGGCGAAGCTCTTCGCCTCCATCTTTGCCTCTAACTCAATGTTGAATGACAAAAACCATCCCCTCACTAAGTTCCCACGTCTCGCCGAGCACCAATTCAGTAATGATACCATTACAGCACGAGACATCTCCAGACTTATCAAAGGCCTTGACCTTAAGAAAGCCATTGGTCCAGATAAAATTCCATTGGTTAAGAACATCAACCTGAAATTATCCCCAATCCTAGCAAATTTATTCAATCACTGCTTGAAGTAGAAAACCTTCCAGTACAGACCCAGCAGTCTCCTCGGTATCATCAGTAAGCCTTTCGAGGCCATAATCAAGAGGGTCGTCGAGCACCTAGAAAAATACAACCTCTTCAGCGACTAGCCTGATCCACTGCTGACGTCCTAACTTACTATCACTCACAGAACCAGTGAGGGTCTTGACGACAAATATATATCGAGGACCATAGCACTAGATATCTCAAAGGCCAAGACAACGTGTGACACAAATGCTTACTACACAGCTACTCCATCATAAAATCCTTCCTAACAGGGAGGCCCATGAAGGTATTTATCAATGGCCAGTCCTCCAGAATTCTAGAGGTCAACGCAGGCGTCCCCCAAGGGTCACTCCTCAGTCCAACCCTCTTTTTGATATTTATTAATAATCTGCCTAAGAATATACTCAGATCATTTGTAAACATATATATATATATATATATATATATATATATATATATATATATATATATATATATATATATATATATATATATATACGCACGCTGAAACTCTCAATGATCACTTCCGATCTTGCACAAACTACGCAATGGGGTAAAAACTGGCTGGTTACATTCAATGTCCCGAGGACCATGCTAGTTACATTCCATCATCGCTGATCTGACCCCGAACTACAACCAATCAGGATGAACAGAGGTCCTCTCGTGGAAGCACCGTGCCTTGAAGCACCCGACCTGAAGTGGAACTCGAACATACGATCTATTGCTAAGGATGCAAGTAAAATGGTTGACTCTCTGTACCGCTCCAGTAAGTACCTGACTCTATACGTTTACAAGCCAAAAGTGGAGTACTGTTGTCACATTTGGACGGGTGCTGCCTCTAGCGTTGATAGAGTTCAAAGGCGTCTCCGTGTCCTAGTGAGTGACGAATTATTCTCCCCTCTTCAACATCTCTCCCACAGGCGGGATGTGTTAAGCCTCGCGCTGCTCTACCGCTACTTCCACGGAAAGTTCTCGGATGAACTACATTCCCTGGTCTCGTCGAGGCAAAACTTCACATCAAGAATACACTATGCCACTTACATAGTAGGAATGTGGTATTCCATCGGTGACAAGTAAGTTCCACTCGAACAGTTTCTTCCTGTGAACCAATGCCCTATGGAACAGACTCCCAACAGACTCCTTGATCATTATAATCTTAACCTGTTAAAGGCCA
This sequence comes from Acanthosepion pharaonis, assembly GCA_903632075.3. Classification (NCBI taxonomy): domain Eukaryota; kingdom Metazoa; phylum Mollusca; class Cephalopoda; order Sepiida; family Sepiidae; genus Acanthosepion; species Acanthosepion pharaonis. The sequence continues at coordinate 86,618 of CAHIKZ030003205.1, forward strand.
GAGTTAACCGTTATCTTCCACTTCTGTACACACAAGTGGTCCCCAAACTTAACCCTCTACCCAGTGGTCCCCAAACTTAACCCTTTACCCAGGTCTTGTAAACGGTGAACCTCGCTGTAAGAAAAAAGAAAATTGTTAGGCAGTTGTTATGCACTGCTTTCCGATGTCTCTCTTGCATTCAAAAAAACAGAATGAGATCGAGCATAAACGTCTAATACAAATCTATATTCATCTGCTTGTAAAAAGAAAGATATCAAAAGTGTATAATTATCAATTAACTTTAAAAAGATTGACCAAAAGCAGCTTTACTTTATTGACTGTAACTTTTTATCTCTTTTTATTTTAATGCATTACATTTCACCAAATTTGCATACATCGAAATTATTACGGAAACAACACTGCAGAATCTCAATAAATTCTGTGTGTTGTATCCCTTCAGGATGTGGGCGATAATGTCTCTCCATAACTTCCTATCCTTTGTAACTCTTAGTAAGATTGGTTTTTCACCATCTTGCTCAATCCCTGTCCTGCCATCCATTTACACAAACTTGTTAGGCAGTTTATTCAATGCCCTATGTCCCGCTTTTGTTCAATATTTCCTGTGAATGTCAAATTCACCAAGCCGTCTTTCCTAATTTTGTGTCCTACAAATTTCAACTCTTTGTGATTCTAAGTATAAACGTCCTTTTTGTTGGGGGGGGGGTTATACACACTTGTGGTTATGTAGAACGGGTGCGGGTCTTCAAGATATAAAATCAATAGAATTATTTATTTAGACCAATTGTGTACACACACACACACACACACACACACACACACACACACACATACATATATTTTGCAAAAAGTATTTATAAACAAAAGTAAAAATGATGTTTTTCAAAATTTTTTAAAAAATTTAAATTTAAGAGACGCTCATAAATATCAGTCAGGTTAACTGAAAAGTCAAGACAAACTATGATGGGCGATAAGTGGCGTAATCTCATGTCATATATATATATATATAATATATATATATATATATATATATATATATATATATATATATATATATATATATATCATGTCTAATAAACATATATATATATATATATATATATATATATATATATTGGAAAACAATTGGAAAAGTTTTTTGCCAGCGCGTTTCGTCTTCCGACTTTTTCAAGGCAAAAGTGAAGTCAAAATGTTTTTGTTGTTATACATTAAAAAATCCAAATTTAAAATGAGAGACGCTTCTATGTAAGCCTGTTTCTGGTTAATGTCATTTTTTCTTTATACTTTATTTGGATTTCTTGATGTAACTATAGCAACAAAAACATTTCGAATTCATTTTTGCTTTGAAAAATTCAGAAGACGAAACGCGTCGGCAAAAAAAAAAGTAACACATTTTTTTCAGTTTTCATCTTATACTAATTTGTCTTGTCCACAGAATTGGTCTGGAAATTTAAGCATATATATATATATATATATATATATATATAATTTATGGATTTATTTTTAATCCGACATTTTTTTATTACTCCAAACGTTGGATACTTCGTATTTGAAATAGACGCCTCATTTTTATTTATTAAGCCGGGTGTATTACACCTACCGACCTGAGCATTCGAAAAATTTTAGTAAATAAAATGCATTCACCGACTGGGATTGCGTCTTTGGAAAAAAAAACACCGTTTAATCCAGTGCACTTTACCGCTCGGCCATGGAGAACGTAGCAGAAAACATGGTTCTATTTTGCCTTTTTAAGGAAAGCACATTCGCTTCACTTAGATTCTTTTCTCGTACGTTAGAGCAGTATTATTTAATTAAGTGTTGTGGAGTGATTTCGCAGTGGAGGCTTGTATTTGTACTAAATCGGTCCTAAAACAGGTTCGACGTACAAAACGTTAGGAACTTGATATAATAGGTATTACGCAGAGTAATCTTGTTGTGGTCGCTGACTACTTTCGTATTCGACTACTGTCGTCCGACATCGACTGAACGTCGTTTCTCTTACTACTCTCACTTATATTAGAGTCTATTAACTATAGAATAGGTGTGTTTCGCCATAACATTAAGCCAGTTCTATATAAACCCAAACTGCCCCTCGTTTTGTTTCATCTACACTATGTCCAATTTTATTATATAACTACACATTGGTAAAATTGATGTCAACCACTATTAATAAAATATGCAGAATGCCCTTTTATATTTATTTCATGAATATATTATGTAAGTTTCAGATAATCGTTAAGTGAATATATTAGAACGAAAAACAATATTTAGATAGAAATCATCTGTGGGAAGCAATAAAAACTGCTACAGGTTGTAACAGAAGAGGAATGTTAATAAAATCAGTGAACGGAAAACTGATGAAGGTTATAGAACGCCAAAAGAGCTTATATTCTTAAAAAGAAATAAAATAATTTATTCAGGTATTGCGTTAATCATATATATATATATATATATATATATATATATATATATATATATATTATATATATATTTATTTATAAATAAAATTTATATATTGCATTTATTTATAAATAAAAGGTTGCATAATGATAAAAACTGTCATCCCAAAACAAGTTATCCTTATTTTTTTTAATCCAGAAGGATTGTTAACAAAAAACAATGAGTAAAAAAGACTGATGTAGGTTATAGAATGTCAAGGAGTAAAAGAATAATTTATTCAGGTAGATGGGATATTGCAATAATCACACACACACACACACAAACACGCACACACAAACATATATATATATATATATATATATATATATATATATATATATATATATATATATATATATATATATGTTGTGGCAGGATCCACCTAATTTGCATAGTGGAGTACCGACCATATAAATATGGTTGGTACCGGGAAGAGAGGAGGAATCAAGAGATTCAATCCAGAGACTCTTCCGACTGCGACTCAGTCAACACATTCTCCAGGAATGGTCTTAGCAGGAATATACAAAAGACTATATGTAAATATTGTGTACACGTTCTTGTTTCAATACATTTTGTTCTAAGTACATTTTGTGTTGCATTATTATTCCATGCATTAGTCAAGTTTCAACAATATATATATATATATATAATATATATATATATATATATATATATATATATATATATATATATATAAATGACAATAGGAAAATTGTAGTAGTTGCCTTTTTTTCCTTGAGAAAGTTCACACTGGACGAAACGTCGGCAACTACTACAACTTCTTTTTTAATTAGCCCTTTTTCGTTATTTCCTTTTATATTAAAAATATCGTCGATCATAAAAGTTTCATAAGGATGAAACTGGTAAAAGTTAGTGGAATTACCTCACCTTCTCTACCAGGGGACTTCATCTTACGATCCGGAAGGTGGCATTGTATAAAGCAGTATAAAAGGAAAGGGCACGCGCCCTTTTTCCTTTCTATTGTTCTTGAGCCACAACATGCCATGAGAACATGACATGTCTCGTTTCCCCTCCAGGGAACTTCTTAGCTCCCAACGAACCATGTGTCGCACACAACACAATGCTATCATTACACACTATGAATATAAGCAACTACAATAACATTTTCCCCACAACCTATCACGTAACTATATATCCCTTTCCAGCAGAAGAAAATATCCCAGAAATCATCATAATGGTTTGGCTTCGCAAAACGAAGATCAAGAGGGAATCTGTTCACGTCTATTGCAGGCACGTTTGTGACTGATCAGTCCAATGCAAGAGAGGCAAACACTGTCGCAACACAAACTGATGACTCGTTACAGATTTAACTGAGCCATAGGAATACAGTGTTGTTTGCTTTCTTGTGTTCAAAAATATTAGATTATTATAAATATTGTCAGTTTATCTGACTACGTTGAGAAGTCTCGCCTCTCCCCTTCATTAAGAAAGCACATTTATCTTAGACGCTAAGGTCAAATGACAAAAAGACCGATATAAGAAAATAATATCTCTCTCATCAAACAGTAAGTGGGGGGTCAGCAGAGCTACCAGTTGTTCGACTGGCGCCTGTCGACAGATTATTGACATATATATCAACATATACCGAGGCAACCTGCTTTGTGCAGATAACAGTGCATTTTATGCGCCATATTATACAAAAGAATCAAATGAATTCGAAGAGAAGGGCAATGTCTGTGATCTCACGTTTTAGTGACTATGCCTTATTATTTCTAGGAAGTCACTTCTAAAATAGAAATACATAAACTCATTTTTTTTACTTGGAAAAGTTAAAGTTACCGAATATTGATTAAAGTTTTTTATGTATATATTCAATCTCGCTCAATACAAGGCTCAAGAGCAACTCAAGTTAGAGCGACACTACTGAATTGACAATGATGAATGTATGGTATAAATTAAAAAAAGAGGTGGTAGCAAGTGAAGATTATGAAAAGAAGGAAAATATATAACAATTGATCCTTGAATTGAAGAAGTTAACATGGTAATTTTCAGGGAAGCACCCACGTGGCAGTCTGTTCCACAAAGTAGTAATTCTTGTGAAAAACCTGTCTAAGTGGAACTTTCTCCTTACATTACATACGGGAGAAATGAGGGCGATTCGTCTCCATGGAAGTAGTTTTGATTGATTCGTTTTCTACAGCGTATCAACCATTTGCAGGTTATTTGAAGTCCCAAAATATTTCTAGATTGCAAGAATATTTTTGAGATAATAATGATTTAGTAATACAAGTTTTACTAATTTAACCATAGCTGGGGAGAAGGGGTGGATTCATACCTTTCTCAAGGATATTTGCGCGAGTAAATATAACGCACCGAACTGGAATAGGAACTCGGCTCCCCGATTAAAAATTTCGAGTCATTACCCTTTACACCAACACCAGATCCAACCCTACAGCACATGGTATTCGCAAGCGGTCACCCATCTACCTACTGACCAGGTAACGTTGCTTAACTTCGGTGATTGTATGGTGTTGTAACCCAGGGAAGGTTACTGAATAGAATAATCACACGAAGGTTGGTAATAAACGATAATACTTAGGACAAGAACAACACATATAAGATTCGTCAGCGGCGCGTAAAAGAAGTAGTCAACTGCTAAAAGTGAGTCAAGTGAATTCCACAATGAATCTAGGATATCAACCAACTCCCCACGCGATCAGATGTGGCACAAGGCCGAATTTAATTTAATATTTAAAGGTCTGAAATTGTTGAAACTAAAGAATTGAGCTCATGGAAATAACGAATTAAATGGAAGTAGACATGGCTCTTCTTAGTTACAAAAGGTCTGAATTGTTGAAATAAAAATTGAGCTCGAATTAAAAGCGTTTTAAACTCTGACCAACATAGCCTCGTCTGGGGATCCAAAGGTCTGAACCAGCAAACCAAAGAATTGACTCATGGAATCTCGAATTTGCAGACCAACATTGTTGAAACAAAAGAATTGAGCTCATGGTAATTAAATTTAAACAAGGAACCGTTGTTTCAAAAGTAGCATGGCGCTTCTTAGTTGCAAAGGTCTGAATTGTTGAAACTAAAGAATTGAGCTCATGGAAATAACGAATTAAATGGAAGTAGCATGGCGCTTCTTAGTTACAAAAGGTCTGAATTGTTGAAACTAAAGAATTGAGCTCATGGAAATAACGAATTAAATGGAAGTAGCATGGCGCTTTAGTTTTAAAAAGGTCTGAATTGTTGAAACTAAAGAATTGAGCTCATGGAAATAACGAATTAAATGGAAGTAGCATGGCGCTTCTTAGTTGCAAAGGTCTGAATTGTTGAAACTAAAGAATTGAGCTCATGGAAATAACGAATTAAATGGAAGTAGCATGGCGCTTCTTAGTTGCAAAGGTCTGAATTGTTGAAACTAAAGAATTGAGCTCATGGAAATAACGAATTAAAAAATGGAAGGTCTGAATTGTTGAAACCAAAGAATTGAGCTCATGGAAATAACGCTTCTTAGTTGCAAAGGTCTGAATTGTTGAAACTAAAGAATTGAGCTCATGGAAATAACGAATTAAATGGAAGTAGCATGGCGCTTCTTAGTTGCAAAGGTCTGAATTGTTGAAACTAAAGAATTGAGCTCATGGAAATAACGAATTAAATGGAAGCTTTTAGTTGCAAAGAATTGTTGAAACATGGCGCTTCTTAGTTGCAAAGGTCTGAATTGTTGAAACTAAAGAATTGAGCTCATGGAAATAACGAATTAAATGGAAGTAGCATGGCGCTTCTTAGTTGCAAAGGTCTGAATTGTTGAAACTAAAGAATTGAGCTCATGGAAATAACGAATTAAATGGAAGTAGCATGGCGCTTCTTAGTTGCAAAAGTTCTGAATTGAGCTTGGAAAAACGAATTAAAGAATTGAGCTCATGGAAAAATAACGAATTAAATGGAAGTAGCATGGCGCTTCTTAGTTGCAAAGGTCTGAATTGTTGAAACTAAAGAATTGAGCTCATGGAAATAACGAATTAAATGGAAGTAGCATGGCGCTTCTTAGTTGCAAAGGTCTGAATTGTTGAAACTAAAGAATTGAGCTCATGGAAATAACGAATTAAATGGAAGTAGCATGGCGCTTCTTAGTTGCAAAGGTCTGAATTGTTGAAACTAAAGAATTGAGCTCATGGAAATAACGAATTAAATGGAAGTAAATAACGAATTAAAGGTCTGAAGTTGAAACTAAAGAATTGAGCTCATGGCGAATTAAATGGAAGTAGCATGGCGTTGCAAAGGTCTGAATTGTTGAAACTAAAGAATTGAGCTCATGGAAATAACGAATTAAATGGAAGTAGCATGGCGCTTCTTAGTTGCAAAAGGTCTGAATTGTTGAAACTAAAGAATTGAGCTCATGGAAATAACGAATTAAATGGAAGTAGCATGGCGCTTCTTAGTTGTAAAGGTCTGAATTGTTGAAACTAAAGAATTGAGCTCATGGAAATAACGAATTAAATGGAAGTAGCATGGCGCTTCTTAGTTGCAAAGGTCTGAATTGTTGAAACTAAAGAATTGAGCTCATGGAAATAACGAATTAAATGGAAGTAGCATGGCGCTTCTTAGTTGCAAAGGTCTGAATTGTTGAAACTAAAGAATTGAGCTCATGGAAATAACGAATTAAATGGAAGTAGCATGGCGCTTCTTAGTTGCAAAGGTCTGAATTGTTGAAACTGAAAGCTTGGAAATAACGAATTAATGGAAGAAACTGCAAAAATTGTTGAAACTAAAGAATTGAGCTCATGGAAATAACGAATTAAATGGAAGTAGCATGGCGCTTCTTAGTTGCAAAGGTCTGAATTGTTGAAACTAAAGAATTGAGCTCATGGAAATAACGAATTAAATGGAAGTAGCATGGCGCTTCTTAGTTGCAAAGGTCTGAATTGTTGAAACTAAAGAATTGAGCTCATGGAAATAACGAATTAAATGGAAGTAGCATGGCGCTTCTTAGTTGCAAAAGGTCTGAATTGTTGAAACTAAAGAATTGAGCTCATGGAAATAACGAATTAAATGGAAGTAGCATGGCGCTTCTTAGTTGCAAAGGTCTGAATTGTTGAAACTAAAGAATTGAGCTCATGGAAATAACGAATTAAATGGAAGTAGCATGGCGCTTCTTAGTTGCAAAGGTCTGAATTGTTGAAACTAAAGAATTGAGCTCATGGAAATAACGAATTAAATGGAAGTAGCATGGCGCTTCTTAGTTGCAAAGGTCTGAATTGTTGAAACTAAAGAATTGAGCTCATGGAAATAACGAATTAAATGGAAGTAGCATGGCGCTTCTTAGTTGCAAAGGTCTGAATTGTTGAAACTAAAGAATTGAGCTCATGGAAATAACGAATTAAATGGAAGTAGCATGGCGCTTCTTAGTTGCAAAGGTCTGAATTGTTGAAACTAAAGAATTGAGCTCATGGAAATAACGAATTAAATGGAAGTAGCATGGCGCTTCTTAGTTGCAAAGGTCTGAATTGTTGAAACTAAAGAATTGAGCTCATGGAAATAACGAATTAAATGGAAGTAGCATGGCGCTTCTTAGTTGCAAAGGTCTGAATTGTTGAAACTAAAGAATTGAGCTCATGGAAATAACGAATTAAATGGAAGTAGCATGGCGCTTCTTAGTTGCAAAAGGTCTGAATTGTTGAAACAAAATGGAAATTGAGCTCATGGAAATAACGAATTAAATGGAAGTAGCATGGCGCTTCTTAGTTGCAAAGGTCTGAATTGTTGAAACTAAAGAATTGAGCTCATGGAAATAACGAATTAAATGGAAGTAGCATGGCGCTTCTTAGTTGCAAAGGTCTGAATTGTTGAAACTAAAGAATTGAGCTCATGGAAATAACGAATTAAATGGAAGTAGCATGGCGCTTCTTAGTTGCAAAGGTCTGAATTGTTGAAACTAAAGAATTGAGCTCATGGAAATAACGAATTAAATGGAAGTAGCATGGCGCTTAGTTCAAAAGGTCTGAATTGTTGAAACTAAAGAATTGAGTTGGCGCTTCTTAGTTGCAAAGGTCTGAATTGTTGAAACTAAAGAATTGAGCTCATGGAAATAACGAATTAAATGGAAGTAGCATGGCGCTTCTTAGTTGCAAAGGTCTGAATTGTTGAAACTAAAGAATTGAGCTCATGGAAATAACGAATTAAATGGAAGTAGCATGGCGCTTCTTAGTTGCAAAGGTCTGAATTGTTGAAACTAAAGAATTGAGCTCATGGAAATAACGAATTAAATGGAAGTAGCATGGCGCTTCTTAGTTGCAAAGGTCTGAATTGTTGAAACTAAAGAATTGAGCTCATGGAAATAACGAATTAAATGGAAGTAGCATGGCGCTTCTTAGTTGCAAAAGGTCTGAATTGTTGAAACTAAAGAATTGAGCTCATGGAAATAACGAATTAAATGGAAGTAGCATGGCGCTTCTTAGTTGCAAAGGTCTGAATTGTTGAAACTAAAGAATTGAGCTCATGGAAATAACGAATTAAATGGAAGTAGCATGGCGCTTCTTAGTTGCAAAGGTCTGAATTGTTGAAACTAAAGAATTGAGCTCATGGAAATAACGAATTAAATGGAAGTAGCATGGCGCTTCTTAAGGTTGCAAAAAGGTCTGAATTGTTGAAACTAAAGAATTGAGCTCATGGAAATAACGAATTAAATGGAAGTAGCATGGCGCTTCTTAGTTGCAAAGGTCTGAATTGTTGAAACTAAAGAATTGAGCTCATGGAAATAACGAATTAAATGGAGTTGCAAAGGTCTGAATTGTTGAAACCAAAGAATTGAGCTCATGGAAATAACGAATTAAATGGAAGTAGCATGGCGCTTCTTAGTTGCAAAGGTCTGAATTGTTGAAACTAAAGAATTGAGCTCATGGTAACGAATTAAATGGAAGTAGCATGGCGCTTCTTAGTTGCAAACAAAAATTGAGCTCATGGAAATAACGAATTAACGAAAATGGAAGTAGCATGGCGCTTCTTAGTTGCAAAAGGTCTGAATTGTTGAAACTAAAAATTGAGCTCATGGAAATAACGGAAATAACGAATTAAATGGAAGGAAAGCATGCTTCTTAGTTGCAAAGGTCTGAATTGTTGAAACCAAAGAATTGAGCTCATGGAAATAACGAATTAAATGGAAGTAGCATGGCGCTTCTTAGTTGCAAAGGTCTGAATTGTTGAAACTGAAAAAGAATTGAGCTCTATGGAAATAACGAATTAAATGGAAGTAGCATGGCGCTTCTTAGTTGCAAAGGTCTGAATTGTTGAAACTAAAGAATTGAGCTCATGGAAATAACGGATTAAATGGAAGTAGCATGGCGCTTCTTAGTTGCAAAGGTCTGAATTGTTGAAACTAAAGAATTGAGCTCATGGAAATAACGGAATTAAATGGAAGTAGCATGGCGCTTCTTAGTTGCAAAGGTCTGAATTGTTGAAATAAAAATTGAGCTCATAAATAACGAATTAAATGGAAGTAGCATGGCGCTTCTTAGTTGCAAAAGGTCTGAATTGTTGAAACTAAAGAATATCATGGAAATAACGAATTAAATGGAAGTAGCATGGCGCTTCTTAGTTGCAAAGGTCTGAATTGTTGAAAACTAAAGAATTGAGCTCATGGAAATAACGAATTAAATGGAAGTAGCATACAGCCCTTGACAAAGGTCTGAATTGTTGAAACTAAAGAATTGAGCTCATGGAAATAACGAATTAAATGGAAGTAGCATGGCGCTTCTTAGTTGCAAAGGTCTGAATTGTTGAAACTAAAGGCGTGAGCTCATGGAAATAACGAATTAAATGGAAGTAGCATGGCGCTTCTTAGTTGAAGGTTGAATTGTTGAAACTAAAAATTGAGCTCATGGAAATAACGAATTAAATGGAAGTAGCATTTCATCTTAGTTGCAAAGGTCTGAATTGTTGAAACTAAAAATTGAGCTCATGAAATAACGAATTAAATGTAGCATGGCGCTTCTTAGTTGCAAAGGTCTGAATTGTTGAAACTAAAGAATTGAGCTCATGGAAATTTGAATTAAATGGAAGTAGCATGAGTTGCAAAAGGTCTGAATTATTTGAAACTAAAGAATTGATCTCATGGAAAAACGAATTAAATGGAAAACATGGCGCTTCTTAGTTGCAAAGGTCTGTCTGAATTGCTTGAAACTAAAGATTTTGAACTGAAGGAATAAGAGAGATTAAATGGAAAAAAATGAAATGGAAGTAGCATTATTGAGTTGCAAAGGTCTGAAATGAAAAAAGTTTGCTCATAAAATATCAACTAAATAAAATAATAAGGCGTCTCATGAAAACTAAAGTTTGACATGGAATTAACGAATTAAGTAAGATTTGTTAAAAGGTTGAATTGTTGAAACTAAAAATTGAACTCATGGAAATAACGAATTAAATGGAAGTAGCATGGCGCCAGTTGCAAAGGTCTGAATTGTTGAATTTAAAGAATTGAGCTCATGGAAATAACGAATTAAATGGAAATAGCAAAATTCTTAGTTGCAAAGGTCTGAATTGTTTGAAACTAAATGAGCTTGGAAATAACGGTTTTATAACAGCATTGTTGAAAACAAAAGAATTGAGCATGGTCTAGAAGTTAGTTGCAAAGGTCTGAATTTTGAAACTAAATAATTGAGCTCATTGCGCAGATTAAATGGAAAGATGGACTAGTTGCAAAGTCTGAATTGTTGAAAAAGAATTGAGCTCATAAATAACGAATTAAATGAAGTAGCATGGCGTCAAGTCCTTCATCTTAGTTGCAAAGGTCTGAATTGTTGAAACTGCAAAGAATTGAGCTCATGGAAACATGAATTAATGGAAAAGCATGGCGTTTCTTAGTTCTTCAAGGTCTGAATTATAAGAAACTAAACAAATTGAGCTCATGGAAATAAGAATTAAATGGAAATAGCATTTTAGTTGCAAAGGTCTGAATTGAAACTAAAGAATTGAGCTCATGGTAATTTTAAATTAGCATGGCGCTTTTAGTTGCAAAGGTCTGACATTGTTGAAATAAAGAATTGAGCTCATGGAAATAACGAATTAAATGGTAGCATGGCCAACAAAAATTGAAAGGTCTGAATTGAAACTCAATTGAGCTCATGGAAATAACGAATTAAATGGAAGTAGCATGGCGCTTCTTAGTTGCAAAGGTCTGAATTGTTGAAACTAAAGAATTGAGCTCATGGAAATAACGAATTAAATGGAAGTAGCATGGGTCTTAGTTGCAAAAGGTCTGAATTGTTGAAACTAAAAAAAAAAAAAGAATGATCATGGAAATAACGAATTAAATGGGTCAGATGTCCATGGCGTCTAGGGTTCAAAGTTCTAATGTTGAAACTAAAGAATTGAGCTCATGGAAAAACGAATTAAATGGATAGCTCATTTGTTGCAAAGGTCTGAATTGTTGAAACTAAAGATTTGAGCTCTGGAAAAATTCCAACATTTATGGCGAATTAGTTGCAAAAGGTCTGAATTGTTGAAACTAAAGAATTGAGCTCAAAAAACGAATTAAATGGAACCTTTCATAGCATGGTGAGTTCAAAGGTCTGAAAGTTGAAACTAAAGAATGGCTCTGGAAATAACGAATTAAACGTCAATTAGTTGCAAAGGTCTGAATTGTTGAAACTGAAAGAATTGAGCTCATGGAAATAATGAATTAAATGGAAGTAGCATGGGCTTCTTAGTTGCAAAAGGTCTGAATTGTTGAAACTAAAGAATTGCTTTAGTTGGAAATAACGAATTAAATGGAAGTAGCATGGATCTTAGTTGCAAAGGTCTGAATTGTTTGAAACTAAAGAATTGAGCTCATGGAAATAACGAATTAAATGGAAGTAGCATGGCGCTTCTTAGTTGCAAAGGTCTGAATTGTTGAAACTAAAGAATTGAGCTCATGGAAATAACGAATTAAATGGAAGTAACATGGAGCTTTTAGTTGCAAAGGTCTGAATTTTGAAACTAAAGAATTGAGCTCATGGAAATAACGAATTAAATGGAAGTAGCATGGCGCTTCTTAGTTGCAAAGGTCTGAATTGTTGAAACTAAAGAATTGAGCTCATGGAAATAACGAATTAAATGGAAGTAGCATGGCGCTTCTTAGTTGCAAAGGTTAGTTGTTGCTTCAAAAGGTCTGAATTGTTGAAACTAAAGAATTGAGCTCATGGAAATAACGAATTAAATGGAGTAGCATGAAGCTTCTTAGTTGCAAAGGTCTGAATTGTTGAAACTAAAGAATTGAGCATGGAAATAACGAATAAATGGTAGCATGGCGCTTCTTAACAAACGAATTGTTGAAACTAAAAATTGTAACGAATTAAATGGCGCTTAGTTGCAAATTTCTGAATTTTTGAAACTAAAGAATTGAGCTCATGGAAATAACGAATTAAATGGTTAGCATGGCGCTTCTTAGTTGCAAAGGTCTGAATTGTTGAAACTAAAGAATTGAGCTCATGGAAATAACGAATTAAATGGAAGTAGCATGGCGTCTTCTTAGTTGCAAAGGTCTGAATTGTTGAAACTAAAGAATTGAGCTCATGGAAATAACGAATTAAATGGAAGTAGCATGGCGCTTCTTAGTTGCAAAAGGTCTGAATTGTTGAAACTAAAGAATTGAGCTCATGGAAATAATTAAATGGAAGGTAGCATGGCGCTAAAATTTAACGAATTAAATGGAAGTTGCAAAGGTCTGAATTGTTGAAACTAAAGAATTGAGCTCATGGAAATAACGAATTAAATGGAAGTAGCATGGCGCTTCTTAGTTGCAAAGGTCTGAATTGTTTGAAACTAAAAGAATTGAGCTCATGGAAATAACGAATTAAATGGAAGCAGCTTCTTAGTTGCAAAGGTCTGAATTGTTGAAACTAAAGAATTGAGCTCATGGAAATAAAGAATTAAATGGAATAGCAACGCATTCTTAGTTGCAAAAGGTCTGAATTGTTGAAACTAAAGAATTGAGCTCATGGAAATAACGAATTAAATGGAAGTAGCATGGCGCTTCTTAGTTAAAGGTCTGAAAAGTTCTGAATTGAGCTCATGGAAATAACGAATTAAATGGAAGTAGCATGGCGCTTCTTAGTTACAAAGGTCTGAATTGTTGAAAACTCTTTGAGCTCATGGAAATAACGAATTAAATGGAAGTAGCATAATGGCGCTTCTTAATGCAAAGGTCTGAATTTTGAAACTAAAGAATTGAGCTCATGGAAATAACGAATTAAATGGAATAGCATGGCGCTTCTTAGTTGCTAAAGGACAATTGTTGAAACTAAAGAATTGAGCTCATGGAAATAACGAATTAAATGGAAGTAGCATGAAACTTCTTAGTTGCAAAGGTCTGAATTGTTGAAACTAAAGAATTGAGCTCATGGAAATAACGAATTAAATGGAAGTAGCATGGCGCTTCTTAGTTGCAAAGGTCTGAATTGTTGAAACTAAAGAATTGAGCTCATGGAAATAACGAATTAAATGGAAGTGCATGGCGCTTCTTAGTTGCAAAGGTCTGAATTATTTGAAACTAAAAAAGAATTGAGCTCATGGAAATAACGAATTAAATGGAAGTAGCATGGCGCTTCTTGTTGCAAAGGTCTGAATTGTTGAAACTAAAGAATTGAGCTCATGGAAATAACGAATTAAATGGAAGTAGCATGGCGCTTCTTAGTTGCAAAGGTCTGAATTGTTGAAACTAAAGAATTGAGCTCATGGAAATAACGAATTAAATTAGCATGGCGCTCTTAGTTGCAAAGGTCTGAATTATTTGAAACTAAAGAATTGAGCTCATGGAAATAACGAATTAAATGGAAGTAGCATGGCGCTTCTTAGTTGCAAAGGTCTGAATTTTTGAAACTAAAGAATTGAGCTCATGGAAATAACGAATTAAATGGAAGTAGCATGGCGCTTCTTAGTTGCAAAAGGTCTGAATTTGTTGAAACTAAAGAATTGAGCTCATGGAAATAACGAATTAAATGGAAGTAGCATGGCGCTTCTTAGTTGCAAAGGTCTAATTGTTGAAACTAAAGAAATTAGCTCATGGAAATAACGAATTAAATGGAAGTAGCATGGCGCTTCTTAGTTGCAAAGGTCTGAATTGTTGAAACTAAAGAATTGAGCTCATGGAAATAACGAATTAAATGGAAGCAGCATGGCGCTTCTTAGTTGCAAAGGTCTGAATTGTTGAAACTAAAGAATTGAGCTCATGGAAATAACGAATTAAATGGAAGTAGCATGGCGCTTCTTAGTTGGAAAAGGTCTGAATTGTTGAAACAAAGAATTGAGCTCATGGAAATAACGAATTAAAAAGTAGCATGGCGCTTCTTAGTTGCAAAGGCTGAATTGTTGAAACTAAAAATTGAGAATGGAAATAACGAATTGAAATGGCGCTTCTTAAGAATTGTCTGAATTATTTGAAACTAAAGAATTGAGCTCATGGAAATAACGAATTAAATGGAATAGCATGGCGCTTCTTAAATGGAAAATGGCGCTTCTTAGTTGCAAAGAATTGTCTGAATTTGAAACTAAAGAATTGAGCTCATGGAAATAACGAATTAAATGGAAGTAGCATGGCGCTTCTTAGTTGAATTGTTGAAAAAGGTCTGAATTGTTGAAACTAAAGAATTGAGCTCATGGAAATAACGAATTAAATGGAAGTAGCATGGCGCTTCTTAGTTGCAAAGGTCTGAATTGTTGAAACTAAAGAATTGAGCTCATGGAAATAACGAATTAAATGGAAGTAGCATTTCTTAGTTGCAAAGGTCTGAATTGTTGAAACTAAAGAATTGAGCTCATGGAAATAACGAATTAAATGGAAGTAGCATGGCGCTTCTTAGTTACAAAAGGTCTGAATTGTTGAAACTAAAGAATTGAGCTCATGGAAATAACGAATTAAATGGAATCATGGCGAATTAAATGGAAGTAGCATGGCGCTTCTTAGTTGCAAAGGTCTGAATTGTTGAAACTAAAGAATTGAGCTCATGGAAATAACGAATTAAATGGAAGTAGCATGGCGCTTCTTAGTTGCAAAGGTCTGAATTGTTGAAACTAAAGAATTGAGCTCATGGAAATAACGAATTAAATGGAAGTAGCATGGCGCTTCTTAGTTGCAAAGGTCTGAATTGTTGAAACTAAGAATTGAGCTCATGGAAATAACGAATTAAATGGAGTAGCATGGCGCTTCTTAACTGAATTGTTGAATTAAAAATTGAGCTCATGGAAATAAGAATTAAATGGGTAGCATTCTTAGTTGCAAAGGTCTGAATTGTTGAAACTAAAGAATTGAGCTCATGGAAATAACGAATTAAATGGAAGTAGCATGGCGCTTCTTAGTTGCAAAGGTCTGAATTGTTGAAACTGAGCTCATGGAAATAACGAATTAAATAAGCATGGCGCTTCTTAGTTGCAAAGGTCTGAATTGTTGAAACTAAAGAATTGAGCTCAATTGAAGCTGGATCATGGAAATAACGAATTAAATGGAAGAATTAGCATGGCGCTTCTTAGTTGCAAAGGTCTGAATTGTTGAAACTAAAGAATTGAGCTCATGGAAATAACGAATTAAATGGAAGTAGCATGGCGCTTCTTAGTTGCAAAGGTCTGAATTGTTGAAACTAAAGAATTGAGCTAAATGGAAATAACGAATTAAATGGAAGTAACGAATTAAATGGCGCTTCTTAGTTGCAAAGGTCTGAATTGTTGAAACTAAAGAATTGAGCTCATGGAAATAACGAATTAAATGGAAGTAGCATGGCGCTTCTTAGTTGCAAAGGTCTGAATTGTTGAAACTGAATTGAGCTCATGGAAATAACGAATTAAAAACATGGCGCTTCAGTTAGTTGCAAAAGGTCTGAATTGTTGAAACTAAAGAATTGAAAGAAGTTGCAAAGGTCAAAGGTTAAAGAATTGAGCTCATGGAAATAACGAATTAAATGGAAGTAGCATGGCGCTTCTTAGTTGCAAAGGTCTGAATTGTTGAAACTAAAGAATTGAGCTCATGGAAATAACGAATTAAATGGAAGTAGCATGGCGCTTCTTAGTTGCAAAGGTCTGAATTGTTGAAACTAAAGAATTGAGCTCATGGAAATAACGAATTAAATGGAAGTAGCATGGCGCTTCTTAGTTGCAAAGGTCTGAATTGTTGAAACTAAAGAATTGAGCTCATGGAAATAACGAATTAAATGGAAGTAGCATGGCGCTTCTTAGTTGCAAAGGTCTGAATTGTTGAAACTAAAGAATTGAGCTCATGGAAATAACGAATTAAATGGAAGTGCAAAGGTCATGGCGCTTCTTGGAAGTTGCAAAAGGTCTGAATTGTTGAAACTAAAGAATTGAGCTCATGGAAATAACGAATTAAATGGAAGTGCAAAGCATGGCGCTTCTTAGTTGCAAAGGTCTGAATTGTTGAAACTAAAGAATTGAGCTCATGGAAATAACGAATTAAATGGAAGTAGCATGGCGCTTCTTGGAAGTTGCAAAGGTCTGAATTGTTGAAACTAAAGAATTGAGCTCATGGAAATAACGAATTAAATGGAAGTAGCATGGCGCTTCTTAGTTGCAAAGGTCTGAATTGTTGAAACTAAAGAATTGAGCTCATGGAAATAACGAATTAAATGGAAGTAGCAGTTGCAAAGGTCTGAATTGTTGAAACTAAAGAATTGAGCTCATGGAAATAACGAATTAAATGGAAGTAGCATGGCGCTTCTTAGTTGCAAAGGTCTGAATTGTTGAAACTAAAGAATTGAGCTCATGGAAATAACGAATTAAATGGAAGTAGCATGGCGCTTCTGAATTGTTGAAACTAAAGAATTTGCGAATTAAAAAGTAGTCTGAATTGTTGAAACTAAAGAATTGAGCTCATGGAAATAACGAATTAAATGGAAGTAGCATGGCGCTTCTTAGTTGCAAAGGTCTGAATTGAATTGAAACTAAAGAATTGAGCTCATGGAAATAACGAATTAAATGGAAGTAGCATGGCGCTTCTTAGTTGCAAAGGTCTGAATTGTTGAAATAAAGTTGGAAAAACGAATTAAATGGAATTGTTGCAAAGGTCTGAATTGTTGAAACTCATGGAAATAACGAATTAAATGGAAGTAGCATGGCGCTTCTTAGTTGCAAAGGTCTGAATTGTTGAAACTAAAGAATTGAGCTCATGGAAATAACGAATTAAATGGAAGTAGCATGGCGCTTCTTAGTTGCAAAGGTCTGAATTGTTGAAACTAAAGAATTGAGCTCATGGAAATAACGAATTAAATGGAAGTTGCAAAAGGTCTGAATTGTTGAAACTAAAGAATTGAGCTCATGGAAATAACGAATTAAATGGAAGTAGCATGGCGCTTCTTAGTTGCAAAGGTCTGAATTGTTGAAACTAAAGAATTGAGCTCATGGAAATAACGAATTAAATGGAAGTAGCATGGCGCTTAGTTGCAAAAGTTGAATTGTTGAAAGGTCTGAATTGAGCTTTGGAAAAACTAATGGCGAATTGCAAAGGTCTCATGAAACTAAAGAATAACGAATTAAATGGAAGTAGCATGGCGCTTCTTAGTTGCAAAGGTCTGAATTGTTGAAACTAAAGAATTGAGCTCATGGAAATAACGAATTAAATGGAATAGCATGGCGCTTCTTAGTTGCAAAGGTCTGAATTGTTGAAACTAAAGAATTGAGCTCATGGAAATAACGAATTAAATGGAAGTAGCATGGCGCTTCTTAGTTGCAAAGGTCTGAATTGTTGAAACTAAAGAATTGAGCTCATGGAAATAACGAATGTCGGATGCTGTGTCTTTTTAGAAAATGGTTAAAAAGTGAAGAATAAATCTTTTCCTCCACAAAAATGCGTATAAAGTTTTTGAACTCCATCAAGGCTGGAAAGTGGGGATTCTGAATCTCCAGCCTTGATATGGCAGCAATACCTCAGCGATAAGGTATTAAATTAATTGGATTACTCTCTTCGTCTTTGTAACATCAAATAAGGATCAAATACCACTTGACGCTGCAAGGAAAATATTAATAGCTCGAAAAGTAGTCATCGTGTAACAGGGTAGTGACTCTGATTGAATCATACCAGTTCATGGAAAGTGGTTAGTGATTTGAGGCATTGAAAGTGTTGTGCATATATATATATATATATATATATATATATATAATGATGATAATCACAGACGGGGAGATTTTGACATTACAGCTCCTGACCGATAATTACAGGAGGTGAGAGATTTAAAAGAATCGATCTCTTTCTCAGTGACTTTTCATAACGAAAAGGCGTAATCTTTTCGCTCCACCAAATGTGAGTGCCTAACTACAGACACTGAAGGTTGCTTTGAACTTATCATATTTCATTTCATTTCTCATCTTTTCTTTTGTAAAATGTCCTGTTTTAATGTATTTCTTAATATTTCTTTGTTCAAATTCCGTGTCTCATTTTTCATTTGGACTTACACGAGTCCACCAAAAATTGTTAACGGGTCAAATGTACCGGGATCTTATAAAATCTCATCAAAAGTGTTTATACCTGCAACAAGAGACTTAATGATTCTGAGTGAAGGAATAGAGAGATTAAAAGAAAAAATGAAATGGACAGTAGTTATTCGAATTGATACCCGATGGAAAAAGTTTGGTATAAAAATATCAATTTTAACCCATAAAATATTTATAAGGCGTGCCTCGGAAGAGTTTGACATCATATTAAATTAAGTAAGATTTAGTAAGATTCAGAATAACTGACACTCCCGGCCCAACTTTATAACGCCGAAGAAGTTGGTATAGCCAAGACTCCACAAGTTTTCGTCGCATTTGCGTTAATATCGATGTTAATTTTAGAAATTTAAAAATTCAGCCACAAATCGAAAAGCACTTTATGGTTGGCTATCTGGTTTTTATAACAGCATGTTCTTTGTCCGAGAAGGTAATTAACTATGCCTATTTCGGGTTTGGAAGCTTATATAAGCGAAATACGCATGCGCAGATATCAGAAAGAGACTAATTGCCCAGAAGCGTCGAAGTGCTCGTCTCGCATAGAAGACGCTATTGAAGGGTCCCACACAAGTCCTTCATCCGCCGTAGAAGGTAGTTACTGCAAAGATGTTAGCAGTCAAGCAACTCTTAAAACATACGTTTCCCAGTTCTTCAAGTTATTGCTAAGTAAGAAATTGGAACAAATTAGCCGTTGTAAGATTTCTAAAAATATTTTATCCGTAATTAACTTGTTGGTAATTTTACATTACACCTTTTTTCAGCAAATTACCCTGACATTGAATAAGAGGTACGATCGAATTATGGTCTGACCAACAAAAATCGACTGCTCGTGAATTCCTCAAGAGTAATCACAACGAACTGAATCCACCAGTCGACGCATCCCGGTGAAGAAAAGAAGCTACCGGCACCCAAGTGTAGCCTACTCACTGGTATGGTATTCGACACTTGGACAAGGATGATACTTCTGATAACTTTTAGGTCAGATGTCCACACGTCTAGGGTTCGGGTTCTAATCGAAACCGCAAAGATTAAGATACTCATTTGAAGAATTCGTAAGCTAACAAAAAGAATCTGAAAAGTTCCAACATTTATAGAATTCGTACAAACCCGAAATAATACAACATCGTAAGAAACTTGAAAACCACCTTTCATCGTGTAGTATGTGAATCATGCCCAGAAAACTCTAGCAGATGGTCTGAATCTAATTTAACGTCAATAAGGAGCCTTTGTTATATGATAAGTTGATCTGTGATGATCCCACTATGTACTGGGCGCACCCTAACGATATCAAAAGATACTTTACAGGCAGTGTCACGCCAGTGCATCACCAGAGACACGAAAATCAGAATTGACCTAGATGTTAACGTCATAGCCATTCAGACTACGGTCTCAAACGGTGTCAGCGGCTGACCCCGATATGTAAACAGCTGATCGACCCAGTTGAGCTTAGGATATGCATACTTTTACAAGCGCCTCAGCCGAGAAAGAAAAGTGTCTCCCATATCCTCGCAAGAAGGGTATCCACGTTCAGAGAAAGAACACAAAACCACATACCCTCACGCCGATATAAATTCACGGACCAGAAGTGAATAAATATTAATTTTACGTATGAGTGATTTAGTCTACGTCCTTGTTATTCTTTCTTTTCATTTTTTTCTTTTTTTTACCCTTATTTCATCTTCATAACGAGTCGTTACACGGCGCCCATCTAGTGTTACGCACAGGGGCCTTGTAATGAGTATTAAGGTTTCAAGGTCCTTAAGTGTGCACGGATCTTCAAGATTGGAGAAAACTAGAAGAAGGTTGACTCTACTGCGACTGACAACTGTTCGGAGGCGATTTAGGTATGGCTATTTTATTAATGTTCACCCAATATCAGGTTCAAGAGTCACTTAAGGTAGAGGATTGCTGTGTTGTGTGGGGTTTTATGAGCGTAAGAAAGGGCAAGAATGGCGCTATACAGGAAAGATAACGGCTAATTCTAGGCATAAAGAGGTCAGCATTGTCGTGATTGGGAAAACAAGAGAATGAACAGACTAGAAGGAACCGGAAACCCAATTCTAAATAAAGAACAAGGGATAAACCTTTACTCTTGTTCAAAAGTCCAGGAAGGAGTGTGAACCGGACGATAGGCGAAGCTATCTACTCCTATTTTAGTGAGCATCAGACGCAGGGCGACACCTCTTTTCGCCAACAGATTCTGTTTCAATAGGATGTACATAATAAATCCATTTCATAATAAATCCATTTATCTAAGATCATTACCAAGAACGCAAATTCATCCGTTAGGCTTTAAAGAAGACAACGCTATCCATAGGCGCTACAGAATCACAAAGAACTGTAGCAAATAACAGAAACCACATCACTTGAGTAGTAACAGCTAAAATTAGTAGCGCGTATAACTAGAAGGGAAAATAATGACACCCCAAATTTATAGACAAATCATACAGATACATGCTGGAATTTCTTCCTAGGCAATAAGGTAGGCCACTTCGCCGTCGCATCCACCATATTCTTGTTCTTTCTTGTCTTGAAATCAGAATGCTGCGATTACTTGTCTGTATCCCCTTTTGTGGGTCAACACCATTCTTAGTTTGTGAACATTTTTCCTCATTACATTTACTTTGCCTAATTTTGGCTTTCATATATTGTTTGCTTAATATTATTTTTGTCTGTTCTTTTCTTTCTGCTGTTATTGCGTATTGGAAACTTTGTCAATTGTTTGTTGGACATTTCTGCCAATTATATTTAACCATGGACGATTATTCTACAGATATAAACAAGCTGTTAACTTTCCTCACTACCAGAAACAAAAGGCTTGTAAGGAAAGAATCAATACAAGAAAAAGTTGTGACAGTTCATGGACATGAGATGTCTATTTTCGTGAAAAACTGTCTTAAGAGAAACATTTTATAAATTTCAACCCACAGTAACTTCGGTCAATGAATGCCAAATGTTTCCTGTATGAAAACGGTTAATTCCACAATAACAATTGTCATCAATTAACACGTTATTCAAAAATGATAATTGTAGTAATTAAGAAGAAAAGAGAAAAATTAAATGCACACTGATGTCCCTTTTTCTGTTAGTTCACATATGACTCAATTCCCTACTTTCTAACCTTTTCCTAAATGCTTCTAAAATATGCGCTAAAGTTGATTTTATTAGAGACTCCTTTCTGCCTCCCATCAACATGGCTGATGCTAACCTCTAGGAGAGCGACACATTCTCGGCTGATATGAAGTGGAAAGACTATATAGAATACATTTCTAGGTCATCTACTAAGAAAGTTCTTTCACTGAGTCATGCTAGGCAATTTTTCTCTCGAGAATCTATCTTACATATCTATAAGTCTACCATTCGTCCATGCTTCAAATATTGCAGCCACATATGGGCCGGTGTTTCTGCTATATATTTAGGGATTCTTGATAAAATACGAAGGAGAATCAGTAATATTATTGGTACTGATCTGGCATCTCGGCTTCAGCCACTTTCCCATTACCGTATGTTGTGGAGTGATTTCACAGTGGAGGCTTGTATTTGTACTAAGTCGGTCCTAAAATAGGTGCGACGCACAAAACGTTAGGAACTTGTTATAATAGGTATAACGCAGAGTAATCTAGTTGTGGTCGCTGATACTTTAGTATTCGACTAACGGTCGTCCGGGATCGACTGACTGACTGACTCTCTCGTTACTCTTACTACTCCTACTTATTATAGGGGGAGTCTATTAACTATAGAATAGGTGTGTTCCACTATAACACCGTAAAGTTGCCTCCCTGTGCCTTTTCTATAAATACTTTCATGGTAACAGTTCGGATGAGCTCTTCGCTAAGGATTTTCGTAGAGACAATGAGGTATTTTGGTGGATGTAGTAAGAAAGGTAAGAATGCGTTGTTTTGGTATTAGGAATATTGTGGTATGTTTGGGTCAGTGTTTGTGGCTAGCTAAGTTTAATGTTAAGATAGAACAAGACCGTCCTTTTCCCCATTCCCCATTTCGGCCTTGTGCCACACTTTGTAAATATTACAAATAAATATCGCTTTTCACTAGGGTACCTAGACTTCATGTTATTTAAGTACAGTACTAAACTGGCAACAGGGTCACATCATTTTACAGTTGAATTGGCTAAGTTCTATGCTCACCTTCCTGCTTGTGGAACTCTCTCCCAGTTCCATGACTTACAGCCAACTTTAATCTTCAACAATTTAAATGCAATATCAATCGTCATCTGCTGCCTGCCTGATTACTATTGTATTATTCTCGGTCCTTAGTAATGTGTCTGTTTTCTAATTCTACCACACCCAGTAACCCCCTTGTGTCTTACTGGCTTTTCTGCTTTGATTGGGGTGAATTTGATTTTTTAAAAACCAATAAATAGCTTAACTTTAAAAGTACTTACAAGATTTCCGTTTCATATGTGCAAAAGATTTCGTTGTAAAATTTTCAACAATTTAGTGAATGATACATGCCAGTAACTAAGGGTGTTGTGTGCTCGGGAAGAGAAAACATGGGAAGAGAAATGTGTAAATGTGTTCGTTATATTTAAAGCTTTTTTATTATGACAAATGCTTAAAATAATAAAGGTCATATATGAATACTATTTCTTTTCCAAGGGTACATTTAGGGGAGAAAGATTTTATCAGTTGACCTACTGAAAAAACGATATAAAGCAACAGAAGAAATGTCAATCTATTATCAAATAACCTCAACTTCGTTACTTATCTTAGAAACCATTCAGTCTGTAAACAAACAATTTTTCTTATTTGATGAACGCAGATCATCTATACACGCACTATATATCACACTGTATCAAAAAATAGAGTCATTAGCAAAGAATTGTTATTGTTTGCAAAAGAAACGATCTCCATTGATCTGATCACGCTTCTAGGTGTGAATCGACGCACATAAGCAGTGTGGACAAAAGTTCAGGAATCAAGTTTGTCAGCAGACCAAGAAATGATTTTAAGAAACGACAATCCAAGATAAAGCCAATTTACTTAAAACGAACAGAAAAAGTGAAGAATTTTCGATAATATCTTTTTAGTTATCTGAATGTACAACCGTTGCACTTTTATATCTAAGATGACAATCATTGAGATCAAAGTGTAGACTCTGCCCTAATGGTCTACAAACTATGAAAAATAACTGGCCTCGAACATTCCAACCCTGTTGCAGCACCTTCACATTACAAGAAAGAAGATATTGACAAACAAATATAACAGTGGCCGAGGTGACTGGGCAACTTTAGATTGTTCTACACTTCTTTAAAATATGCATTTTCGTTGCTCTAAAGGAGAAGGACTGATTGATGGCGATGCCTGTTTGACAATGGTCAAGGTGACTGGGGAATTTTTAGATTGTTCTACTCTCCTTTAAAATATACCTTCTTCGTTGCTCTAAAGGAGAAGGACTGATTGATGCCGATGCCAGTTTGACAATGGTCAAGGTGACTGGGGAATTTTTAGATTGTTCTACTCTCCTTTAAAATATACCTTCTTCGTTGCTCTAAAGGAGAAGGACTGATTGATGCCGATGCCAGTGTAGTAATGGGCATGGTGACTGGGGAATTTTTAGATTGTTCTACTCTCCTTTAAAATATACCTTCTTCGTTGCTCTAAAGGAGAAGGACTGATTGATGCCGATGCCAGTTTGACAATTGACATGGTGACTGGGAAATTTTTAGATTGTTCTACTCTCCTTTAAAATATACCTTCTTCCTTGCTCTAAAGAAGAAGGACTGATTGATGCCGATGCCAGTTTGACAATGGACATGGTGATGGGGGAATTTTTAGATTGTTCTACTCTCCTTCAAAATATACCTTCTTCGTTGCTCTAAAGGAGAAGGACTGATTGATGCCGATGCCAGTTTGACAATGGTCAAGGTGACTGGGGAATTTTTAGATTGTTCTACTCTCCTTTAAAATATACCTTCTTCGTTGCTCTAAAGGAGAAGGACTGATTGATGCCGATGCCAGTTTGACAATGGTCAAGGTGATTGGGGAAATTTTAGATTGCTCTACTCTCCTTTAAAATATATCTTCTTCGTTGCTCTAAAGGAGAAGGACTGATTGATGCCGATGACAGTGTGACAATGGTCAAGGGGACTGGGGAATTTTTAGATTGTTCTACTCTCCTTTAAAATATACATTCTTCGTTGCTCTAAAGGAGAAGTACTGATTGATACCGATGCCAGTGTGATAATGGTCATGGTGACTGGATAATTTTTAGATTGTTCTACACTCCTTCAAAATATACCTTATTCGTTGCTCTAAAGGAGAAGGACTGATTGATGCCGATGCCAGTTTGACAATGGTCAAGGTGACTGGGGAATTTTTAGATTGTTCTACTCTCCTTTAAAATATACCTTCATCGTTGCTCTAAAGAAGAAGGACTGATTGATGCCGATGCCAGTTTGACAATGGTCAAGTTGACTGGGGAATTTTTAGATTGTTCTACTCTCCTTTAAAATATACCTTCTTCGTTGCTCTAAAGGAGAAGGACTGATTGATGCCGATCCCAGTTTGACAATGGTCAAGGTGATTGGGGAAATTTTAGATTGCTCTACTCTCCTTTAAAATATACCTTCTTCGTTGCTCTAAAGGAGAAGGACTGATTGATGCCGATGACAGTGTGACAATGGTCAAGGGGACTGGGGAATTTTTAGATTGTTCTACTCTCCTTTAAAATATACCTTCTTCGTTGCTCTAAAGGAGAAGGACTGATTGATGCCGATGCCAGTTTGACAATGGTCAAGGTGATTGGGGAAATTTTAGATTGCTCTACTCTCCTTTAAAATATACCTTCTTCGTTGCTCTAAAGGAGAAGGACTGATTGATGCCGATGACAGTGTGACAATAGTCAAGGGGACTGGGGAATTTTTAGATTGTTCTACTCTCCTTCAAAATATACCTTCTTCGTTGCTCTAAAGGAGAAGGACTGATTGATGCCGATGCCAGTTTGACAATGGTCAAGGTGACTGTGGAATTTTTAGATTGTTCTACTCTCCTTTAAAATATACCTTCTTCGTTGCTCTAAAGGAGAAGGACTGATTGATGCCGATGCCAGTTTGACAATGGTCAAGGTGATTGGGGAAATTTTAGATTGCTCTACTCTCCTTTAAAATATACCTTCTTCGTTGCTCTAAAGGAGAAGGACTGATTGATGCCGATGCCAGTGTGACAATGGTCATGGTGACTGGGGAATTTTTAGATTGTCCTACTCTCCTTCAAAATATACTGTCTTCGTTGCTCTAATGGAGAAGGACTGATTGATGCCGATGCCAGTGTGACAATGGTCAAGGGGACTGGGGAATTTTTAGATTGTTCTACTCTCCTTTAAAATATACATTCTTCGTTCCTCTAAAGGAGAAGGACTGATTGATACCAATGCCAATGTGATAATGGGCATGGTGACTGGAGAATTTTTAGATTGTTCTACTCTCCTTTAAAATATACCTTCTTCGTTGCTCTAAAGGAGAAGGACTGATTGATGCCGATGCCAGTGTGACAATGGTCAAGGGGACTGGGGAATTTTTAGATTGTTCTACTCTCCTTTAAAATATACCTTCTTCGTTGCTCTAAAGGAGAAGGACTGATTGATGCCGATGCCAGTGTGACAATGGTCAAGGGGACTGGGGAATTTTTAGATTGTTCTACTCTCCTTTAAAATATACATTCTTCGTTCCTCTAAAGGAGAAGGACTGATTGATACCAATGCCAGTTGTGAGAAATGGGCATGGTGACTGGAGAATTTTTAGATTGTTCTACTCTCCTTTAAAATATACCTTCTTCGTTGCTCTAAAGGAGAAGGACTGATTGATGCCGATGCCAGTTTGACAATGGTCAAGGTGATTGGGGAATTTTTAGATTGTTCTACTCTCCTTTAAAATATACCTTCTTCGTTGCTCTAAAGGAGAAGGACTGATTGATGCCGATGCCAGTGTGACAATGGTCATGGTGACTGGGGAATTTTTAGATTGTCCTACTCTCCTTCAAAATATACTGTCTTCGTTGCTCTAATGGAGAAGGACTGATTGATGCCGATGCCAGTGTGACAATGGTCAAGGGGACTGGGGAATTTTTAGATTGTTCTACTCTCCTTTAAAATATACATTCTTCGTTCCTCTAAAGGAGAAGGACTGATTGATACCAATGCCAGTGTGATAATGGGCATGGTGACTGGAGAATTTTTAGATTGTTCTACTCTCCTTTAAAATATACCTTCTTCGTTGCTCTAAAGGAGAAGGACTGATTGATGCCGATGCCAGTGTGACAATGGTCAAGGGGACTGGGGAATTTTTAGATTGTTCTACTCTCCTTTAAAATATACATTCTTCGTTGCTCTAAAGGAGAAGGACTGATTGATGCCGATGCCAGTGTGACAATGGACAAGATGACTGGGGAATATTTAGATTGTTCTACTCTCCTTTAAAATATACCTTCTTCGTTGCTCTAAAGTTGAAGGACTGATTGATGCCGATGCCAGTTTGACAATAGGCAAGGTGACTGGGGAATTTTTAGATTGTTCTACTCTCCTTTAAAATATACCTTCTTCGTTGCTCTAAAGGAGAAGGACTGATTGATGCCGATGCCAGTGTTGTAATGGTCAAGGTGACTGGGGGAATTTTAGATTGTTCTACTGGGGAATTTTAGATCTCCTTTAAAAAATATACCTTCTTCCTTGCTCTAAGAAGAAGGACTGATTGACAATGTTCACGGGACTGGGGAATTTTTAGATTGTTCTACTCCTTTAAAATGCCGATCTCAGTGTGACAATGGTCAAGGTGACTGGGGAATTTTCAGATTGTTCTACTCTCCTTTAAAATATACCTTCTTCGTTGCTCTAAAGGAGAAGGACTGATTGATACCGATGCCAGTTTGACAATGGTCAAGGGGACTGGGGAATTTTTAGATTGTTCTACTCTCCTTTAAAATATACCTTCTTCGTTGCTCTAAAGGAGAAGGACTGATTGATGCCGATGCCAGTGTGACAATGGACAAGGTGACTGGGGAATATTTAGATTGTTCTACTCTCCTTTAAAATATACCTTCTTCGTTGCTCTAACGGAGAAGGACTGATTGATACCGATGGCCGTTTGACAATGGTCACGGTGACTGGGGAATTTTTAGATTGTTCTACTGTCCTTTAAAATATACCTTCATCGTTGCTCTAAAGGAGAAGGACTGATTAATGCTGATGCCAATTTGACAATGGTCAAGGTGATTGGGGAATTTTTAGATTCGTCTACTCTCCTTTAAAATATACCTTCTTCGATGCTCTAAAGTTGAAGGACTGATTGATGCCGATGCCAGTTTGACAATGGGCAAGGTGACTGGGGAATTTTTAGATTGTTCTTCTCTCCTTTAAAATATACCTTCTTCGTTTCTCTAAAGAAGAAGGACTGATTGATGCCGATGCCATTTTGACAATGGTCAAGGTGATTGGGGAATTTTAAGATTGTTCTACTCTCCTTTAAAATATACCTTCTTCGTTGCTCTAAAGTTGAAGGACTGATTGATGCCGATGCCGATGCCAGTTTGACAATGGTCAAGGTGTCTGGGGAATTTTTAGATTGTTCTACTCTCCTTTAAAATATACCTTCTTCGTTGCTCTAAAGGAGAAGGAGTGATTGATGCCGATGCCAGTTTTGTTAGACATTTTCATGACGGTCGTCCTCGAGTATTGAATCCAGAGGTTGGCAGTAAATATTTCGGAGACAGTAGGAAAGCGTAGTGGAGGTTCGCAGTGGATATCACAGCAGAGTGTAGTTCATCCTTCTCCTGGTCGCCTTTGGTCCTTCCGGTAGGAGGAAACAAGATGGCCGCCTTTATACACTATGAATACAGTGTTGGGCGGCTTCTGATTGGTCAACCTTCTATTGGTCGACTATAAAGGGAAATAAGTCATTCTGACTCGCTCTCTAGTTATGTATTATATACCCAAAAAACCGTAACAGCCCCCCTTATTTTGGGTATATAATGGAATCTTCGTTCAAAATATTAGTAAGGTTAATAAATACTTTAATTCCAAAAAATTATTTGTTGTTTTTTTGGGTTTTTTTTGTTTGTTTTTTTTGCAATTAATATTAATACGTCAGAAATACTTTAGTATTCTAGATTTTATTTCTTAAGGAAAATTAGTATCCACAAAATTAGTCATATCACTTTATCTACAGTTAAATACTTTCCGGGTTATATTATAAGTTCAGACCGCGATCACAACAAAAAGTGGAAAGAATTGTTACTTTACTCATAACTGGGACCCATTAAAACAGTTACTATCACTCCGGGTCAGAGTGATCCAGAAAATCATTTAAAAAAAGTACAAAATTGTTATTTTATCCATAACTAAGACCCATTAAAACAGGTACTATCACTCCGGGTCAGAGTGATCCAGAAAAATCATTTAAAAAAAAGTACAAAATTGTTATTTTATCCATAACTAAGACCCATTAAAACAGTTACTATCACTCCGGGTCAGAGTGATCCAGAAAATCATTTATAAGAGAATTGGGTTTAAAGTAGGACCATTTACCTTTATACCCCGAAACTAAGGACTTACATTCATACCAAAAACCGAAGTGACGTTTCTTAGGACAGTAACTAATGGATGCAGTTTTACGTCCTAATAAGGACCTTACAGGGACTTAACGGATGCAGTTTCACGTCCTGCCCAGGACCTTAATGGATGCAGTTTTACGTCTTGCCCAGGACCTTAATGGATGCAGTTTTACGTCTTGCCCAGGACCACAATGGATGCAGTTTTACGTCTTGCCCAGGACCAATGAGGACCTTATTGGTCAGTACCAAACATGGCAGAAGTGAAAGTCTGTAATTTGATTTTTGTAATTGGTTTTGTAAATAAATCTGCCATATTTTTTCCCGATTGAACATATTCAATTTGTACCGTTTTCTTTTGTACTTGGTCCCTAACGAATTGATATTTTATATCAATATGCTTTGATCTTTGATGTATTATTGGATTTCTGGCCAAAGCAATACTGGCCTGATTATCGCAGTAAATAGTTATTGGCTCAGTTATTACTAGTGTTTTAACGGTTTCTATTAGTAATTTAAGAAAAATGGCCTCTTGTGTTGCATTTGATAATGCAATATATTCCGCTTCACAGGTAGAAAATGAAATCATCCCCTGTTTCTTCGATTTCCAGCTGATCATTGGGTTACCATCAGCTAGCTTAAAGCAATAGCCTGTTATACTTTTACGATCTGGTGAGTTGGCCCAATCGGCATCACAAAATCCTTCCAATTTCAATGGTTGATCTGCTTGTCGAAATACTAGGCACTGACTCTTAGTTCCCTTTAGATAACGTAACACTTGTTTAGCTCTCGTTAATTGCACAGTTCCCGGTTTATTTAAATGTTGGGATAATTTCGTAACCGTATAGAAGATATCTGGCCTGGTTGTCGTCATCAAGTAAACAAGACTTCCAACCAATGTTCTGTATTCATTTTCACACGCCGCTATACCATCTTCCTTATTTATAATTGTGTTTAAATCCATTTCACATGGAGTAGTTCTCGTTTTGCAATTTTGCATGTTAAATTTAGATAAGAGTCTCTCAATGTATCTAGATTGATTCATTGTAATAGTGTTACCTTTAAATTCGAACTGTATACCAAGGAACCATGATAGTCGACCCAAATCGGTCATCTTAAACCTTATTTCCAGGGAATTTTTGATTTTTAATAGAGCGGTCTCACACTTTGATGCAATTAACATATCGTCGACCCAAATAACCAGGACTACTAATATTTCATTGCTAAATGTTCTTGTGTAGAGACATGGGTCAACGTGGGAGGATTGGAATTGCTGTTCTATTAAATAAGAATGGATTAGTTTATTCCATGTTCTGCCGCTCTGTTTCAGTCCATATAGTGACTTTTTAAGTTTCCATACATAATTATCGCCTTCTTTTAAACCTTCTGGCGGTTCTATATATATCTCATAATCGATGGCAGCATTCAAATAAGCTGCTTTCACATCCATATGGTGTATATCCATACCATAATGTGCGGCCATTTGCATCAAAATTCTAATTGTGGTCATGTTTGTTGTTGGACTGAATGTTTCTACATAATCTTCCCCGTATATCTGCGAAAAACCTTTAGCTACAAAACGAGCCTTATATAGTGGCGCTCCATCCTCAGTACGCTTTACATTATAAACCCAACGGCTGCCAATAATATTTTTATCATCCGGGGGCCTTTTTAATTCAAACGTGTCGTTCAATACTAATGATTGAATTTCTTTCCGCATGGCAGCCATCCACCGTCTAGCATTGATAGAATGTATGGCCTCTTGGTAATTCTTTGGGATACATTGTACCGAATAACAACAATCAATATCGCAGGTATTACATTGGCCCATTCCAAAATAATCTGGCTTTTTTCTGTCTCTTGTCGAGTAACGCGGAATTTTTCCCCCCTCATCAGTTGTATTTTCTTTTAACTCAAGTTTTGCATCCGATTCTTCCTCGTCTACAACATCTGGTGTAATACCTTCCTCTGATTGTGGATTGTGGACGGGTTTTCCACTCATAGACCCATAATTGGGACATACTAGCTCGGGTTGCACTAGTTCGTCGCAGTTAACATTCGTTTCTTCGTGTTCCACCCGTCGCTCAAAGGAATCTGTAAATCTGACGCATCTAATCTTCCTTACTGTTCTAGTTTCTGGAAAATAAATCATATAGGCTGGACTTGTCTTGTCATACCCAATGAATATGCCCCTTTCACTTTTTGGATCTAGTTTCGCCCTGTGGTCAACATATGAATAGCAAATTGTACCAAAAATATGCATATCACTCACATTGAGCTTAAAGTTTGTATAAGCTTCGTAAGGAGTTTTTTTAACGTTACTATTATAGCAGCGGTTTCTTATATATACCGCCGTGTTTAATGCATAAACCCATAGATTTTTGGGCAAGTTAGATTCTATTAACAAACATCTAGCCATTTCAAACAGTGTCCTCCAACTGCGCTCAGCATCTCCGTTTTGATGTGGCGAATAAGAACAAGTTTTCTCATGTTTAATGCCTTCATTTAGCAGGAGGTTTTTGTAGGCATCAGAAGTAAATTCGCCACCATTATCGGTCCGAATTATTTTTACCTTTCCATACGGGGAGATATCTGATAAATAGATTTTTGTAGCCCGCAGTGTGTCAGACTTATTTTTCAGGAAATATACCATAATAAGTCCTGAATATTCGTCTACAAAGTTCAATACATATGAGTAGGTGTCAATACCCTTTGGGGTAATTGGACCCGCTAAATCGCAATAAACTCTGAACAAAATATCTGTTGCTTTTGGGATCCGACCCCTCTCTCTATATTTCATCATTTTCCCTTTAATACATGTGTCACAATATTGCAAGCCCTTTGGAAGTGTAATTTTCATTCCAGTGACGTGTTCTTGTAATTTTTTAACATCCGAATCATTACAGTGGCCCAATATTTTATGCCAAGTTCTTAAGTCATGCGTGGCTGTCCTCGCCGACTTAATACTTTTCAAATAATACAAACGTCCATTTTGCTGTATATTAAATTCAGTTCCGTCTGGACATATTAACTTTGAATTGTCGCGATGAAAACTGATTTTAACGCCAGTTTCAATTGCAGACTGAACGGAGAAAATATTTTGCTTAAATTTTGGAATATATAAAGCCCCTCTTAATAAACATTCACAAACATCTCCCTTAGTATTGCGTAGATAAATACTGGCATCGCCTCTTTTCAAAACCAAATTATTAGCTCTGGTCCCATCAGCTAACTCGATAAAATGCGAGTCGGGCTGAAAATTGGGGTAAAAACTAATAAATTTTGTTTTGTCTGTAATTACATGATTTGTCGCTCCCGTATCGACCAAGTAAGAATCACAACTGCTGGCCACTGCACCCAATCCAAACGAAAAGGCATATGTACATCCCTTCGAAGAAGCTTGTACATTCTTACAATAGTCATTCCGGGTGTAAAATTGACATTTCGCACGAGTATGGCCGACATTACCACAACGAAAACAAACGATATCCTTACTATATCGTCCTTTATAATTCCTGCAATAATTGCCTCTAGAGCCCCTGTTCCGACTCTCATAGTTCCTAGTTTGATTGCTTTGAGGAACTGGTTTTCCGAGTTTTTTAAATGACGTTCTTAATTGCATTACGTTATTGCCGTGATTTTGTTGGGAACACATTTTTTCAGTTTCTTCATAGCTACGTAACGCCATTTTAAACTCAGTGAAAGTTAGTTGTTTATCTTTTTGGGTTATAACTGTCGTAAATGGTTTGAATGAGGGTGGAAAACCCTTCAAGACCATGGCTATTAGCAGCCCATCTGCAATTTTTAAAGCATTCGTAACGTTCTCCGCTCGAATAATGTAATCGGTTATAAATTCGTTTTCTCGTCTTTTCAATGCGGTTAATTCCGTATATAAGGAAATAATTTTAGGCTTACCTTTTGACAAATAGTGTTCACGCAAAATCTGTAGAGCTCTTCGGCCATTATCCTTGGCCTCTCTCATTATTAAAGACAAACTGCGGTCATCCAGGAATTGAATTAACTCAGCGAAAACGGTCGCATTTCTTTCCATGAAATCATCCCCCTCCTGGTCGAGTTTGCAAAGGATGATATCATGGAGCTTTTGTATTCTGAGGTAGCCCAAAAACTTCGTCTCCCATAATTCATATCTCGATTCATTTCCGTCAAAATATAATCGTGATCTGGGCTCATAACCTATGTTAGACATTTTCATGACGGTCGTCCTCGAGTATTGAATCCAGAGGTTGGCAGTAAATATTTCGGAGACAGTAGGAAAGCGTAGTGGAGGTTCGCAGTGGATATCACAGCAGAGTGTAGTTCATCCTTCTCCTGGTCGCCTTTGGTCCTTCCGGTAGGAGGAAACAAGATGGCCACCTTTATACACTATGAATACAGTGTTGGGCGGCTTCTGATTGGTCAACCTTCTATTGGTCGACTATAAAGGGAAATAAGTCATTCTGACTCGCTCTCTAGTTATGTATTATATACCCAAAAAACCGTAACAAGTTTGACAATGGGCAAGGTGACTGGGGAATTTTTAGATTGTTCTACTCTCCTTTAAATTATACCTTCTTCGTTGCTCTAAAGTTGAAGGACTGATTGATGCCGATGCCAGTTTGACAATGGCAAGGTGACTGGGGAATTTTTAGATTGTAATACTCTCCTTTAAAATATACATTCTTCGTTGCTCTAAAGGAGAAGGACTGATTAATGCCGATGCCAGTTTGACAATGGGCAAGGTGATTGGGGAATTTTTAGATTGTTCTACTATCATTTAAAATATACCTTCTTCGTTGCTCTAAAGGAGAAGGACTGATTGATGCCGATGCCAGTTTGACAATGGTCAAGGTGATTGGGGAATTTTTAGATTGTTATACTCTCCTTTAAAATATACCTTCTTCGCTGCTCTAATGTAGAAGGACTGATTGATGCCGATGCCAGTGTGACAATGGACAAGGTGACTGGGGAATATTTAGATTGTTCTACTCTCCTTTAAAATATACCTTCTTCGTTGCTCTAAAGGAGAAGGACTGATTGATGCCGATGCCAGTGTGACAATGGGTAAGGTAACTGGGGAATTTTTAGATTGTTCTACTCTCCTTCAAAATATACCTTCTGCGTTGCTCTAAAGTTAAAGGAATGATTGATGCCGATGCCAGTTTGACAATGGTCAAGGGTACTGGGGAATTTTTAGATTGTACTACTCTCCTCTAAAATATACCTTCTTCGTTGCTCTAATGGAGAAGGACTGATTGATACCGATGCCAGTTTGACAATGGTCAAGGTTATTGGGGAATTTTTAGATTGTTCTACTCTCCTTTAAAATATACCTTCTTCGTTGCTCTAATGTAGAAGGACTGATTGATGCCGATGCCAGTGTGACAATGGTCAAGGTGACTGGGGAATTTTTAGATTGTTCTACTCTCCTTTAAAATATACCTTCTTCGTTGCTCTAAAGGAGAAGGACTGATTGATGCCGATGCCAGTTTGACAATGGCAAGGTGACTGGGGAATTTTTAGATTGTTCTACTCTCCTTTAAAATATACCTTCTTCCTTGCTCTAAAGGAGAAGGACTGATTGATGCCGATGCCAGTTTGACAATGGGCAAGGTGACTGGGGAATTTTTAGATTGTTCTACTCTCCTTTAAAATATAACTTCTTCGTTGCTCTAAAGGAGAAGGACTGATTGATGCCGATGCCAGTTTGACAATGGGCAAGGTGACTGGGGAATTTTTAGATTGTTCTACTCTCCTTTAAAATATACCTTCTTCGTTGCTCTAATGTAGAAGGACTGATTGATGCCGATGCCAGTGTGACAATGCTCAAGGTGACTGGGGAATTTTTAGATTGTTCTACTCTCCTTTAAAATATACCTTCTTCGTTGCTTTAATGTTGAAGGACTGATTGATGCCGATGCCAGTTTGACAATGAGCAAGGTGACTGGGGAATTTTTAGATTGTTCTACTCTCCTTTAAAATATACCTTCTTCGTTGCTCTAAAGGAGAAGGACTGATTGATGCCGATGCCAGTTTGACAATGGTCAAGGTGATTGGGGAATTTTCAGATTGTCCTACTCTCTTTTAAAATATACCTTCTTCGTTGCTCTAAAGGAGAAGGACTGATTGATGCCGATGCCAGTGTGACAATGGACAAGGTGACTGGGGAATATTTAGATTGTTCTACTCTCCTTTGAAATATACCTTCTTCGTTGCTCTAAAGGAGAAGGACTGATTTATGCCGATGTCAGTTTGACAATGGGCAAGGTGATTGGTGAATTTTTAGATTGTTCTACTCTCCTTTAAAATATACCTTCTTGTTGCTCTAATGGAGAAGGATTGATTGATGCCGATGCCAGTGTGACAATGGTCAAGGTGACTGGGGAATTTTCAAATTGTTCTACTCTCCTTTAAAATATAACTTCTTCGTTGCTCTAAAGGAGAAGGACTGATTGATGCCGATGCCAGTTTGACAATGGGCAAGGTGACTGGGAAATTTTAGATTGTTCTACTCTCCTTCAAAATATACCTTCTTCGTGCCAGTTTCTAAAGGAGAAGGACTGATTGATTGTTCGATGCCATATTTTAAAGGAGAGTAGAACAATCTAAAAATTCCCCAGTCACCATGCCCATTGCCACACTGGCATCGGCATCAATCAGTCCTTCTTAGTCCGACTCACGACCCATTCATTCATCACAATTTACTCATACACCACAAAAGCACATCCATCACCACTCAATCCTGCATATACCACAATACCGCATATTCACAAGGGAACTACAAAGCACCCCATGACATAAAAATTTGGTGAAAATCCAAAATATATAAATATTTCATGATTCATGAAATAATTGGGGAGGGGGAGATAGACCCAGAAAACAAACTAAAAAATGTAACTCAAAGATAAAACTAAAACAAAATAATGTTAGTAGAGCCCATTCATCCCTCCAAATAATAAGAGTGGCCGCTGTATTCTGCCGGTAGACAGAATCAAGAAGCACACTCACTATTGAAATGGGAAGGGTCAAAATGACTGACGGAATGGGAAAATCAAAGACTGACCCAGTCGGGGTGAAAAATGGGGGAAAACAAACTGAGGAGGTTGGGAATCTCAACATGGGTCATAACAAAAGGGAATGCTGGTAACAGGCCGGGAACAACACTTATTCATATTAACTAGGAAAACGAAATATTGTCTAATATTGCATCAAGGGGACTTAAAAGAGAAAATCAAGGCTAGCCCCGTGCAAACGAACCAGGCTCGCCTCAGTCACCCACCTTTCGCTGAAATCTGTCGAAATCAAACGCTTTCTATCAAATCTGATTTTTACCCTAAGCTGATGCTTAAAGAAAAAACAACCAGATCCTGATGCGAATAACGTTCATCTCGCAAGAATTCCCTTCTTTCACGACGTCCACACCACCATTTTAGCCACGGCTAGCAATGTAAAAAACACCATCCGTTTTACCCCGGATAACGGGGGCGACACATTGTCACATGCGTACGCGAAATCGAAGGACACGAGCAGATCTGGAGCGATACGAGCCGTCAACTCGCTGACAGAATACCAGAAAGGGCGCACCTGATGACAATGGTAGAACGTGTGTGAAACCGTTTCCTCTAAGCCAAGGTCACACCAATGACAGTGTGGCAAATATGCCTCGCCCTATCTGAAGATTACGTCATTGAGAGGTAGCACGTTCCGAATCAATCGCCGGCTAAGCAGAAATGCAGGGTTGCTGAGATAATCCGCCGCTGGCTCGCAAGACCGAAAAGAGCGCAACTCTGATGCAGACAAGCTGAGCCGGTCACACAGAGGATCCTTCGCGACTCCCTCCGCTAATTCACGATACAATAGTCTCAGAGGCCGAGAAAGGGCACTGGACCGAGGAAAGACCTTCAAAGCCGAACGACACTCACGGAGGAAACTCGACCATCTTCCACAACCGCGACGGCGCTTACCCTAAGAAATGGGAGGAGTGATGGTAAGGCTAGGGAAGGCATTCCTAACACTCCACACCAAAAATCGATCTCTCCGTCAAAACGCGGCGTAGGAAAGCCAACCTTGAGGCATGGCGATGACTCGCCAGGTGTTGCAATCCCAGCCCCCATGGCACAGACGCTGATAACAGGCTTCTTTACAGACCCAGTGTTTGCGACCACCCCACAAGGAGCTCGTCAATAAATGCTCGATCGCCTCTATACGGATCCTAGAAAGTGGAAGTACAGCCAAGCGGTAAAGGACGAGGCCCTACCCTTTAAGGACAACCTCTTTCGGAACCAAGTCCGGACCGACGCTCCCACCTTTGCCTCTACTTCTGACCGATTCTTTTTCATCTGGAATCCGGACCCGAACCACACTCCAAGAATGCAGACGGGTTCATCAGTCCAACCAAACAGTCCCGAAAGCGCGGCACCCTTCCATGCACCTAGCCGCAATACTTGTTTCAGTTAATCTTGGCCCCAGTCACCTTTTCGTACCGTTCAAGCGCCTTCTGCACTACCTCAATGTCTCGACGACACACGAAAATGGATACGTTATCGGCGTACCCTGGCTCGAGCTCTACCAGGGAAAACAACGATTCCACGTAGGGCCGGACTGCACGCCCTGTCCCTCAGCCGACGAAGGAGAGGCGCCAACGCCAAAGCGTAAAGTTAGGGCAACAGTGGACAATCCTATCGGACCGACCAAGTCAATGCAAAAGCGCTCACCGCATCCCGTTCACTTGTACCAGAACACTGTAGGAGCGATACAGGAAGCTGATCCACTTGCAGAAGTTGGGTGGGAATCCGGTGGCCTGCAAGACAGCAGCCAGGTATTGTTGATAAACACTGTCAAATGCCTTGGGCTGATCTAAATTGATCAGTGAGGCTCGCTTATCGTTTTCTACACCCTCTGTGATCATGTAAATCAGATTCAGGTTGCTTTGGATTGTTCGTCTCCTCACAGCACAAATCTGCTCGGGTCCCAACAAACTCGCGACTACAAACGCTCCGTCAGGATCTTGGCCCAAATCTTTAACTCTGTGTTTAGCAGAGTTATGGACCTGATCATCTAAATCCCGCCCAATACCCTTGCCCTTTTTCACCCCTGGAAATCCGGTCGGGGATGGACCCCTGCCGGAACAAGTTGTTGAACACAAGAGTCAAAATCGGGATAAAGAGGTGTGACTGCCTCAAGTACATTTCGTAGGGTAGACCATCAAGTCCCGGAGACTTGGCACTGCTGAATTCTTCAATGCCAAATGAACTTCGCACTCTGGGATCTCACCCTCGCAGCTAGCCGCTTCAGTCAGCGAAAGCCGAGGGAAGTCAGCCAAATAGCTGCGAAACTCGTCGCCACTGAGACCAGGCACCTTGGTAAAACGGATATCGAAATGCCGCCGAAACGCCTCGCACATGTCCTTGATCGACCTCAGAGAACGCCCCTCCGGGGTAATGACCTCGCAAATTTATCGATCGGAACCTCGACGCATCTCTTTCTTGCGCAATTCTGCGCTCATGTTCACATCTTCGTTAGACATCTTGTTTAACCTATGTCTTATTTACCTGACCCTGATAGCGCTTGCTAGCCGCACGCATCAGGGCCTGCCTAGGGAATCTCCTTCCAGCTACCACCCGGGACAGACTATCCTCTAGAGTCTTCACCTTTTTAGCCTTATATAGAGCGAGTCGTTGGCTATATTCAGCGGTGAAAGACCTAATCCTATCCTTAAGCCTCTCCCACCACCTACTCCAAATAACTGCCTCCACTAATTCTCGCTGCACTAATCTAGTCAGCTGTTGCTGAAAGTCCCGCCTGTCCAGTAAGGACAAAATAAACTTCCAGTGTCCAGCCATTCTAGGCCTTGTACCTAACACCAGACGAGACTATGATCTGAATAGTCTAAACAGTGGAACGTGGGACAATCTAGTAAATCTAGGTTGACCATTCTCACTAAAATTCTGTCCAGATAGCTGACTACCTGGAGAGTTGGTCACTTATGAGCCCACGTCCACATCTCCTGCCTCGGATGATCGACCCAGTATCTATCGACGAACCCAAACTCGCCGATTAGATCAATCAAGCTACAATCTCCCGATGCCCTCCCGCTAGCTCCCCGCCATCTGTCTATCTTGGGCTCCAGAAAGGCATTCCAGTCCCCCATTAAACTAAGCACGACGAATCCATCAGGAACGGACTCAATTAACGGAAACATTCGACACGCTCCTACCGTGGTTCGTTTCGGATCGTTGCGGTTTATGCGCCCAACGACCCGAAACGAACGACTGCTCACGGCAATATCGGCTATGATCAACCGAGCGCCCACATGGACAAGGTCTACCCTCGCATCCAGGGAAAGTTTGACTAACAAAGAAAGGCCTCTGGCCTGCCGGTTCCTGTATGCTGAATACACAACAAAGTCGCTAGACAGCACACAAGCATCGACGTCGCAAACAAAGTAAGTTTGCTGGATCGCGGCCACATCTACACCGAAAGACAAGAAATCACCAAGCAGGCAGGCAGTCTTACCCCGATCTCTCAGGCTCCTCACATTCAAGGTAGCTAGCTTAACTGACATCTTTTAAGTTGTTTTTAGGAAACCCCTTAAATGAAGATTGGAGGGAAATCTATGGGGGTCGGGACGGATTGTCCCATGCTACCGGTTCCAATATCGGTCGAAATTCGACCTTCAGGGACGTCTGTCGGGAAAGTTTATTTAGGAGGAGTGGAGCACATCGGGACCCTCCCAGAGCATAGACATTTTTTGAGTTCGGTTGAAGGAGAAGGATTAGGCGAGGGGCCAGCAGACTTCTTGCCCTTTTTAACTACATCTGTCCATTACTTGGAGCTACTGGGGACTTGGCTGGACTTTTCCTTCTCTACTGTTTCTTTAGCTGCTTCTCCTGCTGGTTTTGTTGGTGCTGCTCATGTTGATTGCGTCAGTTTCTTCCCGGGATATACTCGAGATACGTGCCCCACGGCACCGCAGGCCCAACAGTTTGGACGTCCGCCCTCAACAACAAAGTTGTTATGTCCCCGGCATGTTAAAATATCGGGGGCTTGTGTAAAATTCTTACCGGTCAAAGTGACCTGAAACACATAATCCCCAATTGCAATTCCCGTTTTCCCAGTTACTGCAGCTACCTCTCTTGATCAAATTGGGATGTGCCCCTCCGTGATATCCATAGGTACTCCATGAAGGGTGATCTTGGTACACCTTGTACTCATGTACTCCGTTTGGAGACGTACTGCTTTAGTAGTCAATACGCTCCCCGACATTTTTTTGCCTCCTCTACATTCTCTTGCAAGATGTCCCACATAACGTTTGACCTTTTCGCCAAAATTTTCGGCACTATTTGGAGACTCTTCAAAGCCTCCTCCATGGTGTCCCCTGCTGACACCGATAAACCGCCGTGTTGCCACGTCAAACGTCAGCAGGGAAAATTATTCGAGGTGCAATGGCTTCAAATACCTCTGGAATGGTAATAAATTCATTCCCTTTTGTGAATTCCGCGTACTTTTTTTTTTGAAGAGCCTCGAACTCTCCCGGTTTTTTTTTTTTTCTTCGGTTTATTTGTAACTCATGCCGAAAGTTCTGGTGGGGCAGAAGCAGTTTGCTGATGGAGGACGACTCCGCCATCGTGCTCCTTCAAACAGAACGACGACAACGACAAAAAATACAGCAAAAAAACGTAGAAAAACAAAAAAAGAACAAAAGATAGTAACAGCAAAAAACAGTACAAATGAAAAACTTGACTTACAGAATACTTGACTTACAGAATACTTGAGTCCAAATAAATAAAATAACAGAACAGAACTCCACCACGTGAGGTTCTTTGCTCACGTATGCAGCTTAGTTTGTAACTCAATCAGTAGTGGCTACTCGCTAGCAACTGATTAGCCCAGGAGTCCATTTTTTGTAACCAACCTGGAGTGAACCAACACCCCGGCCAAGTGAGTTCACCCAAAAGAATTAGGCTTTTCCTAAATGTACAGATACATAAATTTCACAAAATAAAACATTACAATAAATATTATAATTCACAACAGTAGATTTGGTTTCTTAAAATCAAGAATCACAGAACGAAAGACTGAAAGGCAGGTGGGGATGAAAAAACAGAAGTAGGTTTGGTGTCTTAATATCAAGTGACACCGAACGAAAAATTGAAAGGTGGATGGGAATGAAAAGACAGAGGTAGGTTTGGTTACTTAATATCAAGAACGACTAAAAGAAAGACTGAAAGGCTAATGGGGATGAGAAGTCAGATGTAGTTTTAGTGTCTTCAGACTGAAACAAAGGTGGGGATGAAAAGACAGAGGTAGGTTTGGTTACTTAATATCAGGAGACACTGAATGAAACACTGAAATGCAGTTAGGGATGAAAAAACAGAGATAGGTTTGATGTCATATTATCAAGGGACACTGAACGAAAGACTGAAAGACAGTTAGGGATGAAAAGACGGCGATAAGTTTGGTGTCTTAATATCAAAATTAACTGAACGAACGTTTGAAAGATAGGTGTCATTGAAAAGACAGATGTAAATTTGATATCTTAATATCAAAAGACGCTTAACGAAAGACTGAAAGACTGATGGGGATGAAAAAACTGAGGTAGGTTTGGGGGTAATAATTTTAAAAGACACCGAACAGAAAGGCAGGTGGGATTGAAAAGGCATCTTTGGTGTCTTAATATCTAGATAAACTGAACCAATGTTTGAAAGATAAGTTTGGATGAAAAGACAGAGGTAGATTTGATATCTTATTATCAAGAGACACTGAACAGAAGATTGAAAGACAGATGGGATGAAAAAAAACAAGTAGTTTTATTGTCTTAATATCAAGCGGGACTGAACAAATGATTGAAAGGCAAGTGGTGATGAAATGACAAAGGTAGGTTTGGTTTCTTAAGATCAAGTGTCACTTATATATTTTTTTTAAGCATTACGCCCCAAGCAAGGCGTGAAGCCACTAGGATGCAGGGGGTTGCGGAAGATTTCGAGCGAGAGCAGATAGGAGTGATAGGAGAAACGATGAGGAGAAGGATAGTGGGTAGATCAAGGTAACTGGAGATGTCGATTGACATTACATTTGAATAGTTGGAGATTATAGCTTTCAGGGAAACAGTAATTGGGGAGGGTGTTCCACTGGCGAGAGATGCGAGGTATGAAGTTATTGGAGTAGAAGAGACGGCTACATTTGAAAGTTTCTACAGTGTAAGGGTGGGAGCGGGATGCCAGCCTCGTAGGGCGCTTGAATTCATGGAGTCTGGGAACCAGTGAGAGCAGCTCATCGGAGCAATTACCATGGAAGTATTTGTAGAAAAGACAGAGAGAGGCGACGGCGCGTCTGTGAGAGAGTGACTGCAGACGAGACGCTAGATTAG
Organism: Acanthosepion pharaonis; assembly: GCA_903632075.3. Taxonomy (NCBI): domain Eukaryota; kingdom Metazoa; phylum Mollusca; class Cephalopoda; order Sepiida; family Sepiidae; genus Acanthosepion; species Acanthosepion pharaonis. Next base: position 129,410 of record CAHIKZ030003205.1, read on the forward strand.
GGCCAATTAGATTACATATCCGTCTCTGGATCTTGTCAAGAACTCCGAGGTAAGCAGAAGGTGCTCCAGCCCATATATGACAGCAATACTCCATGCAAGGGCGAATGGTTGTTTTGTATATTTGGAGTATCGATTCAGGGGAGAAAAATTTCCTGGCGCGGCACAGCGAGCCAACTTTCCTCGCGGTGGAAAAAGCAAGTGACTCAATGTATTTGTTCCATCTCAGGTCAGCAGTCAGCGTGAGACCGAGCAGACGCAGGGAGTTGCTCTCAGGAAGTTGACTATCAGACATTTTAATGGGGAGCGGGGAAGGATCTCTATGGTGGTTAATGGAGAGTAATTTAGTTTTTGAGGCGTTGAAGTTGACCAGCCAATTCTTGCCCCAGTTAACAACCGATTCAATTCATGTTTGTAATGCATTTTGATAAATACTTGGATTTGACAATTGTAACGGTAATATCAACCCTTTTCTTATAAAGAAATATTCGGCATTTATGATCGGGCCACCATTGATCCTATCAGTTGAAATTTATAAAATCTTTCTCTTAAAACAATTTTACAGAAAAATAGTTTTCTCAAGTATTGCTACTTTCCAATATTGATGAGAAGTTCTTTTCTTTTCGAATTACATGTGCTATCCATTTTAGTTGTTGCTACTGTCGAAAGTCATTAAGTGAATGTGTTTTTTTGTTATTTGGTACAGTTCCTTATTTTTGATTCTGTACTACAAGTCCAAGAGTTTCGAAGAAGGATGGTCCTCGGTGAAATTTATGTTTCATTCGTTGAAAACCATTTTTACCGATTCATTTGAGAATGTGTCTGTATAGAGTTAAATGTTTAAATATTTCTGAACGGGTTTGACGTCATGCATGACATTTATAAGAAAGTCTGTTTCGATCTGACGAGAATAGGACTCGGGTTTTTAAAATAAATCTTTCAGTTTTGTAGCACCTTGCGGTAATGGACAAAACTTCTCCGAGCGCAGCGTATTCTAGACTCAGTTTGTTTATATCGTATAGTAAATTTATATTTTTCTTTTATGTGCTGCTTCCCTCCAGAACGTTGGCGATCATGACCCTCCACACCTTCCTGCTTCTTGTAGCTCATTATAAGTTTTGATTTTGTTATTTCTCCTAAACTCTGTTCTACCATCCATTTACCCAAGCTCATCAAGTATGTTACGCACTGCTTTCATCTGTCCCTCTTTTCCTCAATCTGTCTTGTGAGTATCAAATTTTCCAAGCCCACTTTTTTCATTATGTGCCCAGAAAGTTCAAATGCCTCTTCCTGATGTTAAGTATAATTTTCCTTTTTGTTTCTATTTTTTCCTAAACCTCGTCGTTGCTCGATCAATGGTATCCTCAGCATCTTTTTGTAGAACCAAATTTCTGTTGCTTCAAGTCTCTTCTTCATCTTTGAGGATATTGTCCAGCATTTGCTGCCGTATAAGAGAACTTGTTATAACTGATACATACATTGAAGTGTTTAATATTTATTAATTCAATGTAACAAGGATTTTCAAGGATAAGGGAAAAATAAGAAGATAAGGGTTAAAGGTTAGCAAAAAGCAGAAACATGAGATAATGGATAATTATCGTTGTGAATACCCATGAAATTTTCATGTGCCTAGCTAATATTTAGAAAATTACAAAAAGTCGGCTGACTATTCTAGTATGAAAGATATGAATGACACCCAAAGAACATACAGCAAAGATTATTCGTACAATGTAAAAACAACATTTTTAAAGAGAAAAAGGGAAGAATTCAAAAAGAAGTGAATAATGCAGAGAGCAATCTAAAGGAAATAAACGGGAGTGATGAGAGTAGGTAAAAGAAAGAAACAAGTGGGGAGTAATGAGTAGAAGGCGCAGATAAACATATAGAATGAGTTGGGAGAGGTACAGGATGACATGTTACTAAAAGTAATTATTTATCTACCTGTCTTTACGTAGTAATATATAAGAACAGTAAGATTAAGCGAGGCTTAGAGATGAAAATGACGCCGCCAATCCGAGTTGGGTCCTGTGGTTCAAGCAGCTGGAGGGCTCCTTTTTAGTAACCGGGGCAATGGCATTATTCGACGCACTCGATCGACCCTAATGAGACATGAACACTTGAAGCGGAAGAAGGCAGCAAAGAGTGAGATGAATGGAATTCACTGCCCCACGCATGATCGTGGTAAGCCAAAAGCCAAAAAAAAAAATGACGCAGTTTGAACTAGAGAAATAATATCCGGCTTTATTTTATATCGTTGAAAACAAGTTATGGTAAAAGAGCATATTTTTTTTAATCATGAGAAGTTAGGAAAAGTTAACATAATGGTAACATATAAATGGCCCCGAGTGATACGATCAAATAGTTCAGTGGTTCTTCACAATGTTTGCCCAGTGCACCCTTTTCACTATCAGTCAGGATGTCCTTTCACTTTTTCCAAGATTGTCCGACTCAAAAAGTGCATTCCAAATATGTTATTGAATATATATTATTGAAAAATCTTCATTCTTTTCCATATTAATACATATATATTTACATGGGTTATTTTTGTAAAGGAATTTTACAAATTAGTCTTGGGTATGATAATAAACTACATCCGGCAGCAAGACCTCTTATTAGGAGACTGGAGGCTTTGAGAAACGTGGAACCACCTCTTAATTGCTGCTGTTTCCAGCTCCACCCGGAGTCGTGGGGGTAGCATCTGTTAAGGCCCCAGCTATGGGCACATAGCGAAACCCTAAAAAAAATCAAGGCCTATGAAACTATAAAAATACCTTTTTATACTAAAGATGCCAACTGTACATTTTTATATAAAAAATTACCAACAATAAATATTTATCGTAGAATTACCAACAATACATTTTATCTTTAGGTGAAGACAAACAATTGTGTTCAAAATATTTAAATTTCGGCATTAATTAACCCATAAAGATGTTGATATGCTGCTAAACAAAATCAACCAAATTAACTAACAAATTTAATAGCAATAGAAAATGTTGATAGATTTTTAAACTTGAATACATGTACAATAATTTGTTTTTAATTCATAACTAATTATTAAATAAATAAACTAAAGAATTCTTAAAAACAAGATAAATTTTTAAAAAAAGTAATAGATTCTCCCACTGAACCTTAAAATCCCCCCTCCCCCTGGGGGAATAATTGCTCTCTGGTTGAGAACTCCTGAGATAGATAGATAGATAGATAGATAGATAGATAGATAGATAGTGAACAGACTTGGATAGATAGATAATGAACAGACTTGGATAGATAGATAGATAGATAGATAGATAGATAGATAGATAGATAGATAGATTCATTCATTCATGAATCATATCTGTTTTCAGGAAACAACTCTAATAACGAATGTTTTATCATAATTAACCATTTGGTTTGGTTTGGTTTGGTTGATTTTGTCTCACGGCATATCAACATCTCTATGAGTTAATTAATGCCGAAATCTAAATATTTTGAACACAATTGTTTGTCTTCACCTAAAGATAAAATGTAGTGTTGGTAATTCTACGATAAATATTTATTGTTGGTAATTTTTTTATATAAAATGTACAGTTGGCATCTTTAGCATAAAAAGGTATTTTTATAGTTTCATAGGGTTTGGTTTTTGTTTGGGGATTCACTATTTACCCATAGCTGGGACCCCTAACAGGTGCTACCATCCCGGACCAGGGTGGGCCTGTTAACAACAGCAATTAAAATGGAGTTCTACGCTCCTCAATCGGTGATTTGTATGTCACAAAAGACATTACTTAGCGTCAATGAGTGGACAACGTACAACGTGTAACTAGAATTCAGAAGCGTCATTAGTTCCATTTGGAACACTACTTGTCTGAATTCAACGTCGGAATTTGCAAAAGGGGCTCATAATACACATTGTCCTTTCAACCCCACCAAATACACAGCATCACCTTCTTCAGATGTACACCTACTTTTAGAGTCGCTAACGGTAGCCAATTTCTTTTTCCGATTACTTTTTTCGCTCCACATTGTTGTAAACAATCATTTCTCATCGCCCTTGATCATTCTTTTTATAAAAAGGGTGTTGCGTTCTGAGTCGTCTCTGGGTACCCACGCTACTACAATAAAATGGTATCAACAAAGAACTTTTTTTTTTTCATTTGATTTATTAGGAGAGAGTTGTGGCAGCTTGGACCCTAAGACGCAGTGGGAAGAATGACATCAGCGTCCGTCTGCGGGTGTTCTTAACCGGTCCTGGGTGTGTGTGGGGTGGGGGGGGTATCGACGCTTTCGAATTCTTGGGGCCCTCTGTTTAATTAGCGCCGTTTTGGACTTATATTCAAAACCAAAAACGTAATAGAATTTTGGGGGATTTAGGCAAATCATTACTGCCGTACGTTCGTGATCACCATTAGACACATTCACTTCTTTCGTTATCCTCAGCATTGTCACCAGATTGACGTCCAAGCACTCTGAAATGCTCGTATTCGAGCTTCCAGTGCGAATGCGAAGCAGTACAGCATGCCGTTTCCACATTCCTGGCGGAGTGAATTGCGTCAGGGTGCTCCCTTTCTAATAGACGGTGCCCAACTGACCCTACTATACAGTGCAGTTGACAAAATCAAAAACAACGCGCATGCGCTAAATTAAAAATATAAAATGGCGACAATTTAAACATCGCATCCTATACATACATACATATATATATATATATATATATATATATATATATATATATATATATATATATATAAAGAAAGAACAGCAAGATATATAATCCGGTGTTCTTATAGATATTTTTATTTTACAAAATAGTGCTCAATGTAAATTTACAGATCATTAATATTATAAATTAATTGATTTAAAATATGTTTTTTCGCTTAGTTCTAACCATGTTTGAAAAATGGAAGCTAAAAGCCCCGAATCACAAAATTAAATTAGGGGCTTTTAGCTTTCATTTTTGAAACATGGTTAGAACTGTGTAGCGAAAAAAACATATTTTAAATCAATTAATTTATAATATATATATAATATATATATATATATATATATATATATATATAGGATATATATATATATATAAAATGATAGAAATTCTGAATTTATCCATCATATTTTCCAAGCTTCTAATCTCCTTCCACAAACGAGACTGTTGAAGATGCAAATATCTTCTGAAATTGAATATCCGAAACAGATAACTGAAATTTTTATATAAGATCAGCGTTCCGTTTAAATATGATTACGTAGTCGTCACGTGGGCGATGTTGTTAAAACGTATTCGAAGATGATTTCCAAATATTAAAATATTAAAAAAGTCGATTGAACTATTTTATATAAACATTTCAATCATATAAACAGTGATCATAACATGGAAGACTTCAAGCTTGGACGAGAATATATGAATCTATTGATCAAGTAAGGAAAGGATTTATTATCGAACTGTTTTTTAGAACTGTTCCATCATTTTTGAAATCATTTTTGATTTGCTTTGTAACGTGAAGGACTTCAAGCTTGTATGAAGATATAAGAACCTATTGATCACTACGTATTCCTATATCAACGGAAGAGATTTCTTGAACTGTTTATATGTTCTAATGTTAATTATGTTTAAATGAAAATGTCCATGAAGATGGTCTTAAATAGACCGAAACGTCCGACGTCAACTTTATATTAACATTAATACTACATAATTGCATATATATATATATATATATATATATATATATAAATCGAAAAGGATCTCAATGTAAGAACAGAGCAAATATTTTGAAATATAATCACTCCTCTACCCCACCCTATATTTTAACTTGTCAAGTCCGGAGAATAAAATAAATTCTGAGTTACCATGACGACTGGCTTAACTCCTTTCTTTCCCTCTCTCACTGTTTTTCCCATTCCCCTCCCCATGTCTATTTCTCTTTCTCTTCCCACTAACAAACATTATATTGAAATCTCTGTTTTCCTCCCCCTTTTTTCTTTCCCCTTTTAATATTAAAACGTTTTCCTTTTTCTATTTTTTCTATCTTTTTCTTTTCCTTGTGTAAATAAATTGAGCTCCATTTATTTTGCAAAATTTGGTCTGAGGAGATGGACGTTTGAGTGCACGAAATAAAGTATCACTTGAATGGATTTTTAAGGATTCTGTATTCATAAAATTTTCCGTAAATTTTCGCTTGAGGATGAAACAGGGCTTGATACTTTAATTCAATTTAATTTTAATAATTATATTGAGGTTTTCGGCTCTTGTTTTTGAAACATGAGTACTCATATGTAGCGAAGGAATCATATTTTTTTTAAAATAATTATAATTTAAACTCTACATCTGTATGGAACACTGTTTGTTTTTTTTTTAAATAAAAACGAAAATACTAAAGAACTCCGGATTATTTACCTAACATGTTTTTTCCTATTTTTTTAAATATCTGCACACACACACACACACACACACACACACACACACACACACACACACACATATATATATATATATATATATATATATATATATATATATATATATATATATATATATATATATATATATATGCAGCATAAATTCTTCTAATCAAGTTTTGTTAAATTAAATCGATAATTTTTGTTTAATTTTGTGTTGTATTTTCCAATTTTCGAATAAGATGTTATATATCCGAATCAAAATTATGGGTAAGCTGCCCGATGTTCATTTTTTTTAAATACTTTCTATTTTAGCGATTTAAAAAAATATGTGCATGGCTCATATAAAAATTAAACGGTACAAAATTAATTTCTCGAATTTTCATAAAATTAAGTAAGTGCGGGTAACAGATGTAAAAAATGTTTTTATGAAGATTTTTTTTTTTTTTTTTTTAAAAAGAAACGTTTTAAAAATAATTTTGATCTATCTGTGAATAAGTCCTGAGAGGTTCATTAAATTATTAGATAAAATTTCAGCTGTCAATCTGTCAACGCCCAAAACACCTACCTCTGGGTTAAAAAATGCATTACTGCGATATTCTAAGCTAAAACTAAATAATGCTGGTTTTAAATCAGATTAATTGAACTTTAAATCATGTAACATTCTTCAAATAAAATTTCAGAAAAATATATTTTATTTTTGAAAGATTTTTTAATAAAAGGAATTACATTGGGCTGACAGATGGCTAAACTCAGCGATTTTTATCGATTAAAAGTCAATTTAAATTAGTTTTGAAATACAGCAACATATTTTGCTTATTGGAAACATTAAATTTATTGGAAACATTAAATTTAATCTATTAGCGTGAAATTACAACTAAAATAAAAACTTCAAAAATGATTTTTTTATTTTTAAAAATTAATTTTAAACCTTAGGTATCGCATTTCTATGGAATACGCACACCCACATACACACGCGCGCATACTCATATATATATATATATATATATATATATATATATATATATATATATATATCGCTATTATTATCACTTGGTATCACTTAATATAACTTGAGAGCATTCGGGTGTTTTTAAGTTAGTGTTGATTGATTTAGTTAAAGGACCGCATCTTTGGCAATATCACGAACCTGACAAACTAGAGTCTAATTGTCTAGCATAAGCCACATCGTATGAAGAAACTGCAATTTCGAACGTTAATTATAGCTAATCTTTCCTTCACATCTTAAAAGCGCAAACACCCACGCTAAAGTATATATACGTTCAGAAATATGAAAAGATACATTCGTGTACGCACAAGTAAAACATAAGGCTTTACTCCTGTCCACCGCTCATAAGAATGTGTGATTGATTCGTGTTTAAGCAGAAAAAGATCAGTCAAAAGGTTAACTTCGTTTTTTGGGCAGAGGTCAAGTGTGCAGTTCCGGCTTTCGTCTTGCGAGAAAATCCACAGAAACTAAATGACCCCAAAAGTAAAATACTAGATCAATAGAAGTGCAAAATAAAAGAAATAAATAAAAATAAAAGTTTAAGGTAAAAATGGCTGACAGCATCTAAATACCTGGAACAATCGAAAGGTCACATTTTTATCATCGGCTAAGTAAAAATTGTAATAAACTTGGGAGATGATTTTAAAAAACGTTTTAATATTGAATCTATACAAAGATTAAACATTAAATCTATATAAAAATACTTGTATTATCTTTTTTATTTAGATGATATATTATAAAGAATTTTTATTATGACTAGCATTTTATTTCATGCTAATTTTCAGTTTTTTTATCTAAACACAACGAAAAAATTAGGATGAAAAATATAATAGTTAAAAATTAATAATAATAATAATTATTATTATTATTACTATTATTATTATGGCTCTGTCATCTGTCATCAATCCATAAAACCCTTTCACAAACTCTATCAATATTTAATAATCCCAATGAAGTCCCAGAATGGATCACTTATGGTATTACATATCCTATGCCAAAATCGAGTGAAACAGATGATCCGAAAAATTATGGGCCAATAATTTGTCTGTCTACCACGTATAAATTGATCATGCCTGTCCTGCCGAGCCGTACTTACTCTTTTATCGAAGCAAACAATATTCTTCCAATGGAACAGAAGGGATGCAGGAGAGGTTCATATGGTTGTAAAGATCTACTACTGGTAAACAAAATGATTCTAGAATTTGCAGGAAAAGATGTAGAAATGGACAGATTATCGTAAAGCCACACTCTTGGATCCTTAAAACTCTGGAAGAGTACAAAGTCTCCCTCGTGATAGTAAATTTCCTTAAACATAGCATGGGAATGTCGAAAACCACATTATACCTAAATCACACCGGAGGCGCTGCCACTTCCAACCGTCTGAATATCCGACGAGGAATCCTTCAAGGAAACACATTATCACCCTTTCTTATCACCCAGTCTTTTCCCATGTCTCTAAATAAGCTAGCAATATCTCTTGATTTTAACCAGGAAAGGCCGGAGCGTACAACGGCCGAAACGTTGTAATAAATATGGCGACAAAGATGAGGACAATAGTCCGAATAATGTAAATAATGTACATAATACATCATCTCAGAAATATAGACAGATAATAATAATAATAATTATATATATATATATATATATGTTAAGGGGTGGACCCCTTTTTATACAAGTGGACTCGCCTAGTGTGTACTTGTACTACTGCCGGTGAATACCCGGCAGTGAGAAAGTGAGAGTGTGAGGTAACCGTTTTGTAGCAGTTGCGAGCACGTAGACTCAGAAGGAAGTCATACTTCGATACTGAATTTCCCAGACTGTATATATATATTATTATTGCTATTAACCGCATTTCTGGATCTACTAACCGTATTACCAATTGTATTATTACGTCAATATATTTATTTGCTATATTTCATTCCTGCGTTTGTCATTCATTTGAGACCGGATTTCATCCCGGAATCCACAACAAATTGGCGACGAGCGATTCGAACTCACACGGAAAAAACAAACAACAAAAAATTTTCCCTCGTCGTCCACAACAATATATATATATATATATATATATATATATATATATATATATATATATATATTGATAACCCATAACCCACTATGTAAATCCACCTCTGACCTTTCATCTGGTAATGTCTATTGAGACTTATACTAAGTTAAAACTTATTATAGACAATACCATTTCCATATCCCTATGTTACCTCCCTTGATGCGGGTACTAGATCAGGAAATCTCGAACCCTGGACATCTGAATATAACTAATACTTAATCAATCGTCACCCGGAACAACAAGGGCCGCGTCCACTCAGATAGGAACCAGTCTGGAGTAGAAAAATGTGTCACTGGAACAAACTCTTCCAACAACGATGACACAGCTGGTCATCAAACCTAGATTAATTCCAACTTAGGACCAAGTGACTCAATGCCAAATCAATAAAAAGAAATCGAACAAAATGAACGCGCGAAGAGTATCAACAAGTCATGACATCTTTTTTTCCCAGCACTTAAAAATCCACAAAAAAACAGCACAGATCAGACATTTCAAATATGCAGAGCTAGAATAAGAACTTATCACAACACAAACATGCTTGCCAATTTTCGCGGGGGAGGGGGACATCGTGTGAAATGCAAAAATAGATCGGATAAAACTAAATATAAGACAAAATACAATAACCTATTACTCCAACAATAATGAGATAAGTCCCAAAACATCATATGACAGAGTCCAATTTTTATTCACGAATTTACACGCTTGAAGTAGTGTCAGTGGCTCGTTTCAGGAAAATAAATCAGAAGCCTTTTAAAGTCCGCTGTTTTAACGTATTTTCCTGAAGTGGAAATGTTCATACAACAGGTTAAATGATCTGATACAAAATAATATTTTTAAAAAAGACAAATATATGAGAGTTCGTTGCTCACCGAAGGGATAGATGGTTTGCATATGTTCAAAAGTAGATGAAGAGAGATAGTTTGAAATATTTAGCTTTCTTGGATCGTTAAGAGAAAATTCTTTGAAATGACGCATACGGGTTAAGTGCCGATCATATAATTAGCGAGTAATTTTACACTGGCGAGTACTTCAACGTTGGTCGCCAGAAACTGAAACGAAACCATTCACATATCTTGAGACACTCTTCTTTGATTAATTTCATTATTCTCCTCATTTTATATCAAAAGGAATTTCGTGTAAACTCGCTACTTTCTTTCCTTCTTCTTGTCCTACCGGCTAAATTCTGTCACGGCATTAGTCCAAAAAAAGTTTCACATAGGCTCGCGAATTTCTTTCTTTCTTCTTCCTCGGTTCTCAGAATTTGAAGAAAATGGGTGAAGGGATTTATTATTATTTCGCACTCACTACTAGATTCTAGTGGCACAAAGAGACAGAGAAGGGAAATAACCCCAGAAAAAAAGACTTAGTTGGAGTCATTATGAGGTGAGGTATTCCTCTTCCAAACAATAACACCTTTCCTCTATCCCCTTCCATACCGTCTTACGTACGCCAACAAGAGTCTTCAATAAATGTGAAATATTCATTTAATCTATTTATTTGTTATTTATATTTATTTCCTATTGTTTTCGGCATGAAAAACTATAGTTATTCTAATATATAAAATGGACATTTTGTTAATATTTTTGAGTGTTAAACGAATTAATTGGATTTGCATTATTTCTTATGGGAATATTACCTTGTATTTCAGTTTTTGGTCGACTTTCTGGAATGGATTATTTATTTAAATGTTACTTTTGAGTTTAATTCATTGCTTTTAATTTTTGATTATTTTCTTACGTATTTCATGCCATAAAATATATAATTGCACACAATGTGATTCTAAAAAATAATTCTGAATTTAAGAAAATGTATTAAAATAACTGAGTTGCTACTAAAAAAAATTCACAATATTACAACAATCCTATATTACCAGTAGTTTAAGAAAACAGTTCTATATGCTTTTATGAAACTTAGTAGAATGGGGAAAGTCGAGAAATCAGAATTAGTTGTCTTTTGTGCAGCCATACCAAAAGTAATGTAATATTTGCTAAAAGGAAAAAATAAAATTCTTTTAAAAAAGGTTCACACTCAAAAATAGCCGTAAACTTTACATTTTTCGATTCTTCAAACATGTCTTTATTTAATAAAAGAAAATCCTGTAACGAAAAGCAACAGGATAAAGTTCACAATTACACTGAAAAATTAGAAATAATGTTTTGTCAAATATATATCAAGTGTATATTTTTGTCCGATCTGAAAGAAAAATAATGGGTTTATTAAAGCATACAAGCATCAATTCTAAAAAAAAAAATGGAGGAGTTTTATGACATACACTGTCCAACAAAATGTAACATTTTGTCGTCTACATAGATAAGAATGTCGTTTTCTAAGGTCGTTTTTGATGTAGATTATGAAAATAAACTTCATTTTTACGAAATGACTCCAGTATCTTGTTAGTCTCCAACTACCATTTATTTCAGATCATTTAAAATGTCAAGAGGAAAATGTAAACATAGTCCAAATAAATCCTGCTACATATGTGGCTCTGTAACGTTTAAAAGGAATAAAAGAAATATTACCGCTCTTGTTAAAAAAAAGAAACTATACAATTTATAAACTTAGGGTACCACATATCTGCTGCACAGCATGCTTCAATGCTCTCTCAAAATGGTGAAAATGAAAATTGAATAACCTCCCATTTGGAGTACCAATAGTCTGGTGTGAAGCCCAAGATGACGCCACTGGGTGTTACTTTTGCTTAGTAGACATACAAAGTAAGTATATTTTATTTCTATTAGGACTCAATACATAGACACATAGAACTATTTTTACAATTTCATACACATTAGGATTAGACTATACTTATGTTTATATTTATATATATATATATATATATATATATATATATATATATATATATATATATATATATCTTTTCTTTAGGTATAAAACGAAGAGTGTTCATCCGTGATATATCCCAACTTTAAATCTGCTATTCGGCCCGTACCCCATTCAGAAGATCCAGTATCTGAAACACCCACGGAAATTGAAATAGAATTTCCTGAATAAGAAGACAATACCCATGACCCAGAACTTGAATGACATGCACCAAAACCTCTGTCACAGTATGTTCTTATTATTCTTGTAAAAGATTTGGACCTGACAAAACAGCAAAGGGAAACTTCTAACTTCGAGGCTAAAAAAAGAGGAATTTAGTAACGCAAAATATTCGAATTACAAAATTGGTGGAAATTTTAGAAAACAAATTTTCTTTTGACAGCAATTGATGTTACTTTAATGATATACCTGAACTTTTTGAAGAATTAAATTTATATTATGGGTCTAATGAGTGAAAGCTTTTCATTGGCACCTCTCTTTACACCACCAAATGAGTGAAAGCTTTTCATTGACACCTCTCTTTACACCACCAAATGAGTGAAAGCTTTTCATTGACACCTCTCTTTACACCACCAAATGAGTGAAAGCTTTCCATTGACACCTCTCTTTACACCACCAAATGAGTGAAAGCTTTTCATTGACACCTCTCTTTACACCACCAAAGTCGTGCTTTTGTATATGAGAAATATACTGCCATCGATTCGTTTAGATCATTTTGTTTTTTTAAAGTAACTCACGAAAATCTTGATTTTATTTTAAACGAAACTAAATACAATGAATATAAGTGGATGATTTGTTCAGATCTTAACGCCGTCGCTATTCTGAATGGATTACAGGCAGATTATATGAAATTTATATTTTTTGTGACAATCGAGCTCGTGATAAACACTACACACGCACAGAATGGTCATTAAGAAATAAGTCAAAAATTGTTTCACATAATGTTATACGTGAACCAATGGTGGCCAAGGAAAACATGATCTTACCACCACTTTATATAAAATTGGGCTTAGTGAAACAATTTGTGAAAACCTTCAAACACGATAATCCGTCATTTTTATATTTAAAAACGAAATTTCCAAGAATTAGTAATGCTAAGATTAAAGAAGGAATCTCATGAGAGACAATAAATTTGAAGTAACGCTAAACGAATTGGAATCAGGAAAATTTCAAAGCCGTGTGTAATGATCTACTTGGAAGACACAAAGTGCTAAATTGTGAAATACTAGTTCAAAATATGATTGAAGCATATAAAAATTTAGGATGTTCTATGTCACTAAAGGTGCATTTTTTGCACTCACATTTTACTCTACTTTCCGATAAAGGCTGCAGTAGCCAGCGACGAACATGGTGGAAGGTTCCACCAAAATATTATCAAAATAGAAAATCATCATAAAGGTAAATGGAGTCCTGCTATGCTTGTTAATGAATTCTTCATAGAGACAGACTGGATGCTAAACAGAAAAAAAAGCTAAAAAGTATTTTTTTTTTTTTAGTAAAGATTTTCTTTTAATAAATAAGCCTGTGTTTTCCTATATATATATTTTTAATTAAATAAAACGTTTATATGTACATTTTAGTCTGGTAGATATCAATACCCACCGGGAAAAATGTTACCAAGCTAAATACGATATTTTAGAACGGCTAAGGTCTCCTCTTTTGAAAATTGAAAGTCCTCATTTGGACCACCTGGAGAAATTTAGTTACGGCGGATAATTTGCAAACCAGATCTGAAATAGTGAATTTGAATTAAAACGTAGCCGTATTTCACCATATATCAGTAGTCATGCATATATCAGTGAAACAGTAGATAACATAAAAGAACTAACACATAACAAAGAACTAGTAGCACTAAATGCTTCTTAGTAAATGAAATACTGATCAAACACCCGCAATTTGCATACCAGTAATTGGTCTGTCAAATTGAATTTAACAAATAAAACAGTTTGCAGGATGAAATAGAAAGCGAGAAGTGACAGTCGGATAAATATTTTAGAATACTTCCGATAAACCCATATGTTACTATCAGATCTTGCTCTCACTGTGTACAGCTTTCAATGTGATTACGTGATATCTGCATATTTTATATCTCAAGAACTACAGATGATGAGAACATGAATTTTCGTCTGATTATAAGAGTTGTTAATAGAGACAAATTGGCTGCATAATTTTATCTTCACTTTGACCTCTTCCTTTTTGGCAGTATGGTCAGTAAAATATAAGGCCTATTCAAAGAAGACTTGACGGTTTTGTGTGCTACAAGCAAAGGTATGACTAGAGAATGACGAAAACAAAGACATAGAAATAGCTCATTACATAAAGCAACTTGAGGCCTGAAAGTCCGGCTTTGCTAAACAAAATGATGCCCACCCAATGACAATGGAGGTGCTTATTAAAAAAAATGTGTGTATATCTATTCACATCTTTTGAATGTCTTCCAAAAATGTGATTCTTGGTATAAAAAAAAAACAGAAAATTATAGAATTTGAAATCTTTAATTCAAGCACTGTCGCAAAGATACTAGGCCCAGAAAATAAAACTCCATTAAAAAAGGTTATAAGATATCACAGACGTGTATTGAAATGTTCCCAACTCAACCACGAAAAATAGCAAACAGAACAAAGGTACATGGCCTGATATAAGTTAAAACATAGGTTCAAATAAAATTAGCATTGTCTTCCCATTCGTCCTTTTCTTGTAGAATCAGAATAATGTTGTTGCAATCAGTGCCGCTAGAATCACTGGATGTTGTTACGCATATGAAACCATGTTTCCGGCAAGAGCAGATGTTTGTGCTGCAAGAACTCTTGGACGAAATCTTTGAACTTACAACACACAAAACATCAGTAGTTTCTCAAGAGAAGGATGTAAAATATCGTTTCTCATTTCCCAACCTCAACTGCAAAGATCAAATTGGCAATGATCTAAAATCTTCCAAAATCATAACTTGAAAATGGACACGGAAACTGTGGAACAAAACTGACCGTTCAGTCGGATGCGTCTTTCAGGCTGTAACTTTTTAGACGATGTTGTGGCATACTCCATATACTTGATGTACCCGAGGGAGTCCAATGTATCGCCTGGTTTTTCGCCATACATCTCGCAGATGCAATTTGGGCAGGAGAAGCAGTTGTATCAGTTAAAGTAGCGCAACAAGGCTGGATTTCCGTTGATGTAAGAATAAAAGCCTGATTATCTCACATTGCCCACGTCCAAATACAGCTGATGTTGAGTCACATCCATCCCATGCTTAGATAACTGGCAAGTTTTGCAGAACGTAGGAGTTTGTCTTCTCTGCGATTTCATGAATGCTGAGAAGCTCATCGTTTTTCCTCGAGACTTTTTTTCCCTCGTAATGCATACAGATGTCGGCCATGTCAGGAAAAAAGTGAAAGAACATACCCGTGTCATCAGCTATTACAGACACTAAATTCCCTTCAATATCTAGTTTGAGCGTTTGAGAAACAATGTCCAATGACATTCTGCTTCCAAGGAACGACATAACACCTTGACAGAATAATGATCTTTGTTCTTCTTGTTTGAGAGGAAGAGCTCTTGGCGAACTGCAACTTGCAATCCATCTGCGATTTGCATATTAGCAGAATTTCGAGCTGCTCTTCGCTGATGTCCATGGTCTTTTATAGACAGGCCTGCATTGTGTTAAGGGGTCCACCCCTTTTTCATACAAGTGTACTCGACCAGTGTGTGCTTGTACTGCTGCCGGTGAATACCCGGGGGAGATACACTGATACAATGAGAGAGTGAGAGTGTGAGGTAACCGCTTTGTAGGAGTCACAGTTGCGAGCACGAAGGACACAGAAAGACAAATAGAGCTCCAGGAACTAATATTGAAAGTAGCGGGTAACAAGCAATTACATATTGAAAAAGAGGCAACTTGTTCGCAAGGCGCAGTGTGGAATACCATAGAGATTTTAAAATATTCTCTAGATGAGGACAAAAATTTCGGAGATTACTTCAGAAGACATCTTTAACATTGTTGGGGCGCACCCACCTTCTCAAGAGAATGGACTGATCTCTCTACGATATAGGTCAGTGCTAGAGAGATCAGGGGAGTTAAGGTGATTACGAAATCAGGAGATCTAAGAGATCAGGTGACCGTCTCACTTCCGTCTCTCGACCGGAAGATACCGTTGGACTGTAGACTCTTGCTAATTGTTATTACTAACCTGCGTTCGTTATTACTAATCACTCTGTTGTTAAATACCTCTTCAAATATACCAGTATTTTTCCCTGCATCTGTGTTTGTCTTTATTTGAATACACACACGCGGGAACACTCCCAACATCTCAACAGTGGCGACGAGGCTTCGAACGGATAAAAAGAACTTACGTTGAAAAATAAATATCGCAACAGCGAAAGAAACGATTCAACACGGGAAAATTTAAAAGAGTTCAAGCATTTTTTCACAGCAAAGGATTGAAAAGTTTTATCGACAAAAAGAAAAAACTGTAAGTTAGACATTAACTTATTGATTAAATTGAAATCTATAATAACCAATTTTTTGTGTTAAAAAAAAAAGTTTTGTTGTGCCAGAGAATTTGATTCATTTTGCCCCCCCCGAGAAAAAAAAAACACACACACACACATGATTTTGCTTTCTTCTTTCTCTACACATACATAATCATGGAGCAATTTCAATCACTAAGTATCAGATGCAAAGACAACAAGAGATTGAAGAACGTTTTCAGAAAGTAATTGAAGAAAATGCAAAACGATTTCTGGAGCTACACGAAAAACAAAATAAAATACAAGAAGAAAATGAAAAGAAACAGTTAGCAATGACTGAACTTATACATAAAGCTATACTGTCTAAGCAGAAAGACTCGGATGAAAGTACTTTTTCTCAAGACACAATATGGTCGACGATCGAATGTTTTACTTATAACCCAGAAGAAGAAAAGACTTTCGAAAGATATTATCATACATATCAGGACTTTTATGAAGTCGATTGCCAAACATAGACAGATGAGAAAAAGATAAGATTGTTACTACGGAAACTGGGAACGGCAGAACATAATAAATTTACGGATTTTATATTACCCAAAAAGACAAGAGACTTAAAATTCGACGAAGCGATTGAATTACTAAAAGAGCTCTTCAACCCCAGATTATCATTATTTCACAAAAGGTGGAAATGCCTTAATATTCAAAAAAGCGAGCAGGAAGACTACACGACGTTCGCGTCATTCGTAAATAAGACGTGTGACGATTTTCGCTTGTCCGAATTATCAGCGGACAATTTCAAGTGTCTAATATTCGTGCTAGGCTTAGTGTCTAAAAAAGATAGCGAAATGCGAAGACGCATTTTAGCAAAGCTAGAAAATGACCAAAACATGACACTACAAAAGCTAGCCGAGTACTGTCAGCAATGCGTAAGCATTAAGCAAGATTCAGAAAAAGTAAAAGAAACTGCTATCGCAAATGTGAAGAAAGTAAATAGGAAGACTAGTTTCAGTTCTCCATCGCCGGAACGGAAGTGGTATCCTACTACAAGAGTGAACAGAGACTATAAAAAAAACTCCCTCCGAGTGCATGTTACGGATGCGGCCAGTGGCACTGGTACAATGACTGTCCATATAAAAATAAAGCTTGCAGAAATTGCAAGAAAGTAGGACATAAGATGTCCAAGTGTAGAAAATTAAACAGAAGTCGAGTAAAAGTTATTAAGTCAGACGAAGATCAAGACCTGGATATTCGAAAATACCTACATGTAAAAATGTACAACAAAAAGGTTAAAATGCAACTGGATTCAGGATCTGACATTTCGATTATTAACACACAAACATGGAAAAATCTAGGAAAGCCAACTCTGCTAAAGTCCAACAAAATAGCCAGGACGGTAACTGGAAAAAAGATAAATTTTGAAGGTGAAATGTGGGTGAATATAACCTTCAACAACAAGACTATAAAAATGAAAATTTTTGTAATGAAAAATACGAACAACCTGTTTGGAACTGACGCAATCACTAAGTTTAATCTATGGGACGTGCCCATTAGTTTTTTTTGTAACAACATTAGTGAAAGCAAAGACAACATAAAAAATTTACAAACAGAATTGAAAATAGCATTCCCCGAAGTTTTTGCTGAAGGACTTGGACGTTGTACGGAAGCATCAAGTATGCGCAGATTTTTCGACAGGACTCAACAAGGCAATAAAAGACCATCATTACCCACTACCGAACCCAGAGGAAATTTTTACAAAGCTCAACGGTGGTAAGATATTTTCAAAAATAGATCTAAGTGAGACTTATCTACAAATCCCAGTACAAGAAGAGAGTACGAAAATCCTTTGCATTAATACGCACAAAGGGTTGTACAAATTCAACAGACTACCATTCGGAGTAAAAGTTGCACCAGCAATTTTTCAGCAAACGATGGACACAATGCTCACGGGCCAGAATTTCGCGGCCGCTTATCTGGATGACATTCTAATTAAGAGCGACAATGTTGAAGAGCACACATCACACATAAAGGAAGTTTTCAGAAGACTTCAGGACTTTGGGTTCAAAGTAAAACGAGAAAAGTGTGATTTTTTTCCTAAATGAAATTAAATACTTAGGTCAGATAATAAATGAAAATGGCAGGAAACCGGACCCAGAGAGGGCATCGGCAATTAAAAATATGCCTGAACCAAAAAATGTTGCAGAACAACAAAGTTTCCTGAGCCTAGCTAACTACTATGGCGAATTTATTGATAATATGCATAAACTGAGGACCCCACTAAATGAGTTACTAAAAAAGGAAAATAATTGGAATTGGACAGAGGACTGTAAAAAAGCATTTAAGGAAATAATACAAAAATTAACTTCGGAGTTAACATTGACACATTTCGATCCCGAACTCGAAATCATTATTGCAAGTGACGCGAGCTCACATGGTGTAGGTGCGTGTATTCTACACAAGATGCGGAACGGTACAAACAAACCCGTTGCACATGCATCTAGATCATTATTACCGTCGGAGAGAAACTATTCACAGATCGAAAAGGAGGCATTGGGCATAATTTTTGCAGTAACTCGTTTTCACAAATATATTTATGGGAGAGAGTTCAAGCTCCAAACAGACCACAAACCACTTCTTACGATTTTCGGTTCAAAAAAAGGTCTACCAGTCTATACAGAGAACAGACTTTTAAGATGGGGAACTGTGTTACTAAACTACAATTTCAAACTTGAGTTCTTACCATCAAAGAAAATAGGACACGCTGATGGACTATCGCGATTAATACCTGCGAAAAGCGAACCGTTAGAAGATTCGGTAATTGCGGCATTACAAGCTGAAGATGAAATCAGTAAGGTATTAAGCAATACAATAAAGGAACTACCTGTAACGCTGCTAGAGATAAGACGAGAAGCAGAAAGAGACGAATTTATTCAGAATACCAAGAAAAAAAATAGAAGAGAAGGTGAGGAATTTAGCAGACAGTTTCTCAATCTGTGACAACATATTATTGTATAACGAGAGAGTAGTAATACCGAAGTCGCTACGAAGACGGATCTTGAAAGATTTTCACTTACGACATCCCGGAAAAAAACGGATGAAATCACTTATGAGTAGTTGTGTCTACTGGCTGAACATGGACGATGATATTACGCAAATGGTGGAAAGTTGCAAAGGTTGTGCTGCTGCGGCGAAGGCACCACTCTCTATACAAAGCCATGGCCTAAATTCGACAGACCGTGGTCCAGAATCCACGTGGATTACGCAGGACCCATTGAAGGTTACTACTATTTAATAACAGTAGATAGTTTCAGTAAATGGCCAGAGGTTGCCAGATTTAAACACCCGACGACAGAAAACACCATAAACTGTTTACACGAACTATTCGCGAGATTTGGCGTCGCGGATTGTTTGTTAAGCGTTAACGGCACACAGTTTACCTCCGGTGACTTCAAAGAATTTTGTGAGACATATCAAGTAAAGCATATCAAGATAGCTCCGTACCACCCGAGGTCGAACGGACAAGCTGAAAGATTCGTTGACACACTAAAAAGAGCGTTAAAAAAAGCCGAGGATGTACCGACAATAAAAGCGATACAACAGTTCCTCCAAGTGTACAGAATAACATCTAACGTGAACACGCCATCGGGTCTTTCACTAGCGGAGTTGAAGTTTGCTCAGAGAATAAGGTCTGTGTTTGACAAATTATTGCCAAACAAGAACAAAAACCAGTATACACCTATTGTACCCAAGAGATCATTTAAACCAGGAGAACGGGTGTACTTTAGGATGTTTAGAAACAATATGGCTTACTGGGAGCCTGGCACAGTAATTAACAGATTGGGAAATATGATGTATACAGTACAAGGCGAGAAGTTTTCACATAGAAGACATATTGACCAATTACAAAAAAGACGGGTTGAGGAGCCAAGCTCGTCACCCGCAGAAAACGACGATTCAATGGATTCAATCGTCGAAGCGTTTGAGATCCAAAGACCACAGGAAGACACAGAAATGAGAAGGTCAAACAGAAAGAGAAAATTTACCGAACCTCTGATTATCAACCATAAGAGAAAAAAATACTACCCCCCAAAAAAGGGATCTAAGGAGGGGGGTGTTAAGGGGTCCACCCCTTTTTCATACAAGTGGACTCGACCAGTTTGTACTTGTACTGCTGCCGATGAATACCCGGGGGAGATACACTGATACAGTGAGAGAATGAGAGTGTGAGGTAACCGCTTTGTAGGAGTCACAGTTGCGAGCACGTAGACTCAGAAGGAAGTCATACTTCGATACTGAATTTCCCAGACTGTATATATATTATTATTGCTACTAACCGCATTTCTGTATCTACTAACCGTATTACCAATTGTATTATTACGTCAATACATTTATTTGCTATATTTCATTCCTGCGTTTGTCATTCATTTGAGACCGGATTTCATCCCGGAATCCACAAAAATTGTAACCTTAAAAAATGATGCTTGATGGCCCATACATGGCTTTCACGTAGCTCAGGTACTGTGCAACCACGTCATTGTATGTCACCCTACGCAAACACTTCACGGGATGGGGGAAAGCACCTCCATCTAAAAAACACTGTGTCAGTTGGTGGCTGAGATTCAGGTAAGTCAGTGGTTAGATGAACTTTCAGCACAGTTTTTCTTCTTTTTCTTTTTTTTTTTTTTTTTTTTTTTTTTTTTTTTTTTTGAAAATTCTTGAAAATTGACGTTGGAAATGGAATGAGTTCGAACTTGAAGAATGGCGTCACATCTTCGCATCTTTCCAGCAGAACAATCAGCCTTGAAAACAAAGCAACAGGGTCAACAGAAACATTTTGACTATTAATCTTTACACATTTTCCCAGTTCAACAAGCGTACGTACTTAAGAACTTCTTTTCAGTGAGCTCTCTAAAACGTTTACGTTTTCAAGCTTCTTCTGGATAGAGTGACCAATCTCCTCGACGATATCACAATTGATTCCAGCACCATCGGTTGCTGTCAAACCAGATGATACTGATCATAGTTCTGATTACTTTAGGTCAAAGGGGTTATGCCGAGAGATCTAATTGAAGACTCGTGTCATATCAACAAGATCTCTCTTCCGGCGTGCGCAACTTAGCTCGCTGGTTCTGTAGGCAAGACCGGTCATTGTTGTCATGGTATCATGTACTTGGGTTCAAGTGCGCATGCTATACACCCACATCAATCTGAATGATTCCGTTAAACCCTCCGTTCCCTAGTTAGGTCAGCTCTGCTCTTTATAGATTTCATCATCACTTGTTCAGTAATGAGATCAATTGACAACCCGGCTCAATAACGGTCACTGCGTCGCACAGAATGAAACCCGTAATCTGAGAACTGTTGATGCAGCCAAAGATGATTTTCAAACAATTCTTGCACTACATTGTAGGTGCAATCGTACACTATTTGCATAATTGAATTGCCAGGTTGCTGCAAATAAATTTAGCACCCGCCTCACCGCCACAAGATGCAAATTCCAATCCCCCGTTCTCTCGGCAAGAATAAACAGCTTAAGTGTGTCGATGTACTCAATGTAGGTCAGCCATAATTTTGCTGTTCTTGACTTGCCCCTGAGTTCATGCATCAGAGTATCGAGCACTCTCTGCAGCCTTACGGGGGCTGAAGATTTGCCAATGCCATCAGTACTGATCTTATGCGACTTTATTATACAAATCGTTTATTTCATCCACATCAGACTGTTCTAGTTCCTCAGGTAAATAGCCTTACACCACATCACGGAAATTATCTTGAAACACATCAGACGTACTGCTCTCAAGAGTTCCTTCAATATCTAGAAGCTCGGCTATATTTCCACAGAGGAAACTCCTCTTCCATGCCGAAAATCTCTCCCTAATTGTAATTGTAAAAATAATTTACGTACACCCCACCAACTTAAAAGTACGCAGGTGATATCGAAAAGAGAGGGGTGAAATATACCCTCAAAAATATTTTCTCAAAGTTTTTTAATAAAATGACTTATCCAGTAAAGAATTAATTCATTAATGAATAACTACTAAAAATTTCGTTTGAATCGGATAATTCCCTGGTTTTTGGCAAATATTTTAAAACAGTGGGTAGGGATTTTTTGCTTTCATTTCGAAAAAAAAGCAACCATTTGTGGTATCTACATAAACAACATGTTCTATCTCTGATAGATTATCAGAAATTGGCTCCAATATAAGAAATTTAAGCTGCTTGAGCGTGTATCGTTTGCTTTTCTCAGAGAAAGCAGACGCTGCGTTGGGTTTTTTCTTAATTTTTGAATTTCAAAAATATTTTTGGTACATTTCGATTTGTAGGAAAACAGCTGCGTTTGTTTTTCATCCAGAACCAATCAAAAGGTTTCCCTCCAAATTGTGAAAAGTGAATTTGGAGCCTAAGTTATAAAAAGTGGCCTTGAAGTTAAAAATTTAAATAAAACATCTGCTGCCGGTTCAAAATGAAAAACAATACAGAAGAAATTTGACAACCACCAGACGAGAATTGAAAGGAAGATCAAAATCGATCCCACATCAAGGAAAAATCTTGGGCTGGTGTAATTGTTCTATTCTTTACTGTTACCACCAACTTGTACCAATTCTTTGAATTCTATTCATAGAAATGTACTCCTTTTCTAAATTTTATATGTTGTGTTCATTTCTGAAAACATTATGCAGCATTATAGTTTTTATTGCGAAAGGGAATATTTCATTTGCACTGATTATTTTTACATATATATTATAGTTATTGGCCATCATTTGGTATACAATGAATTAATTTGTGTAACCCATTCATTATTTTGTGTATTAACAATAAATTTATGGTTTGTTCTTAAATTCGGCTCGTGTTGTCTTTGCTGTGTGATCATATAAATTAAATGTTACCTCAAACATTTGTTTGAACTATTTATTTTGTATTTTTTTGTTTCTTTTTTTACCAAATAAAAAATTCCTTTTTAAACGAATTCTTTGTTTTTCACTTGCTTCGTTTTTTTCTCTCTAGTTTTACTTCTTTGTCTTTCTTCCCTGTGATACTCTCGTCTCTTTTCTATATCATCCATTCGTTCATTTACAATTGGTGTCGATTCACGATTAATATTGAATATTGATTAATTTCGTTTATCTACATTTCCCTCTCCCTTACAACATCTAATGCAAAAGAAAAGAAAGACTGGAAAAATAATTATTCCCACAATTATTTTTTTATTGAATTTCTTGGGAAATAACTCTTAGTAAAATATTATAGTTACCTCCCCTAGAAATGGCAGCATTTTGTAGCTTTTTTTAATTGAATTTTATTTTATTTAGTTTTTTTTTATTATATAATTGCAAATTAAGTTAGCCTATTTTAAGCATTAAATAAACAAAAAAGTTAACGGTAGAATTCAACCGATTGGCGCAAAGAACTTACGACAATGACACACATTCGCAAAACCAGTTCTTGAATTGTTGTAAAATACACATTCCTCCATTATTATAAATTTAAAGAACTTTTTTTATTTTTCCAAATTAACAATTTGTTGAAATTAGTTTCGTACAACTCAGTCGCATCGACCTAGAAACTAGAAAATTCATATTTTCTGTTATTTAATTTTATTTATTTATTTTGTATATTTGTGACCTTATGTGATGAACCCATATATGTCAAATAAGCCTATCATGAGATAGGAAAAGTTAGTCATCATGATATATATATATATATATATATATATATATATATATATATATATATATATATATATATAATGAAAACGAATAGAGTACGATTCCAACGTGTTCGTAACATTCAATTTAAAAAGAGGGCTCAATATAAATGGAAAATTTTAAAACAGGCAAGGGCTGCGTTTACAGGAAAAAATTCAGATTATCAGGTTCTTGGATAAGGATGCTTTACTAAATCAAAGTTATGAATTAACGGTAAATTGTCAACATACTCTACCTTTTACTCTACAATCCTGCTAAACTTTGAAACTTGAAAATTGCTTTTGCTTAGATTTAAGTTGAACTGTGTTGTACCATATATGACTTACCCCCTTTGTCGGTAAGACCTATTTTGATTTAATATAATTTTTGTATTTATTTTCTAGCAGTGTTAGTAACATTTGCTACAAAGGTATTAGCATTTGGTTGACATTTTGACCTTTTACATTGGTGGATTCTTGTTATTAATACCCTATATAAAGAACGTTTAGTCAACAGTTGATTTTATTTTACTTGGTTTGTTCTATATGTTTAAATAATTCATCCGTTTTTTAAAGAACCTGTTTATTTACCAAATATAAAAAAAAAAGAATTTTCTTCTTTTTTTTTTTTAACTCACAGAGCATGTAGCTTATCAAGTGTTTTGCTAGATTAACTTTCATCTTCCCTAGTCATCGTCTGGTGTATAATATTGTAGCCATTTCCGCTCATATTCAGCGTATGATTCTAAATCTGCGGGCCATGACCCTTTACGACTGGCCGTTTCTTAACTTTTGCTTTTTCCTTACTTTAAACTTAGCGTAGGTCATTTCGATTAGTTGATCTGAATAAAACAAAACAAACCCTGCAACCATCTCCTCTCCTTTCTTTCTTACCCTTTTACTTTTCTCTTCCTTTTCTCGTGAAATTAGGTTGTATCTTGCTTTTAAATTTCAATCAATTGTTTACTTACGCCTGATGAGATGCGTTAACTCGCATCGAAACACGACTGCAATTGTGTAGCGATTTGAACATGTTTTTGGTGTAGTATCCTAAAATAAATTTTATATATATATATATATATATATATATATATATATATATATATATATATATATATATATATATATAATAACACATTCAGACAACTTTTCCAAATGTATTAATAGTTTG
>CAHIKZ030003205.1:157500-285000 GCA_903632075.3 Acanthosepion pharaonis
GATGAGGGCGGAACAATTAATATATTATATCAAAATAACAAAAATAATAGATTTCTCACAGCTACTTTCTCACGCACGCGCTAATGCATCGTACTTTATGTACTGTACACCCGTTTTTGCTTACAACTGAAAACCCGCCATCGCCGCCAAGCGATCATTTTTAGAACTAATACGACTCGTTCCGCTAAGCTCACAAATTTTGAAATACAGCGCTGACGATTTTGAAAGTTTTTTTTTTTTTTCCTGCAGATTTTTTTTTTTTACTTTGTCTGCAGATTTTGTCCGTTGCATCCGAAATGCGTTGCTTGGGTTCCGTAGATAAGAGGTTTGTCTGTACTTGGTACTTTCATAATTATGTAAATATTCATTGTCGAGGGAGTCAAAAGTGTATACAGTAATAGTGGTGTCAAGAGATAGGCATCCTTTTGATACGTCGTTTTTCTTTTGTTTGTTTGTTTGTTTTTTTTGTTGGTCACGAAGGTTAAACATTGCCTGAAAATCTGTTGTGCATGTAATTTGGTGAGTGTAATTAAGATTAAAATATCATTATTAGACACGATATTTTTTAACAGAATTTAGAATACAATTTTTACTAAATACATTTCTTCTTTTTGGGTTTTGTCTCTGCTTTAGACGCGTTGGTATGAATTAATTTTGAACTCTTAGCATCCTTCTAGTTGTCGCTTTGCATTCATCTACTATTTATTTCACTGCAGTTTAAGAAATATTGTTTTATTTTTACTTCTTTCTTTTATAAAATTTGAATTATTTAAATTTCAAAACAAATCGATGAACTTAATTTGAAAAGCTAAATTCTATGCAAAAAAAAAACAAATTATTTTTAAAAATCTGCTGTGCATTTTGTAAGAAACTTAAAAAGAAAATTCAATTAACAGAAATAGAAACTGAAATTAAGTATTCTGGAAAAAATGTATTTAATTTCAGCTTTTCAATTTTCTTTTTTATTTGTTTTCTCGGTCTTAAAAATGTCCTACTATTTATTATTGTCTTTACTAAACATTCCGATTAGTAAAGAATTTATTTAAAAAGTAACTCAGTCAAATAGGTACACATGCTAACAAACAAATCAACACATTCGATGACATTTGTATTTTTATAAATACATTCACTTAAAAAAAAAGTATTGATGTGACTTTTGATAGAATTCCGAGATTTAAGATTTTGGCTTGTTTTCACAAAATTGTCATTTCAAATTTACATGCTAGATTAATTCTTGTTTATTACTCATTTCAGTCATTTAATTATTTGTTAAGATTCATTAATTTTAAATTGTTTTTTTTAATTGATATATTATATTTAAGTTGTTAAGATATATTTAATATTGTCACAAATAAGCACAAAATTGTCATTTCGAATTGACAGCTGAGATTTATTCTTATATATTAGTCAATTCTCTCATTTAATTATTTGTTAATAACAAAAATAACAGAATATGAATTTTAAAAACATTAGTCATTTGCAGAAGAACGGTTCAAAGTTTATATTATAAGCCTAAGAAGCCAAATATTTTCCATTTTTATGTCAATTCGCATAATTAAAATGTGTACTTCTATTACTGGATGATTATGTAATTTGACATAAGCCATAGATCTGGTATTAAGACACGAAAACAAAACAAAAAAGAACTGAAAAATGTTCTACGGTTCAGAGAACATTTATTATGACCA
The DNA here is from genome assembly GCA_903632075.3 of Acanthosepion pharaonis. NCBI lineage: Eukaryota > Metazoa > Mollusca > Cephalopoda > Sepiida > Sepiidae > Acanthosepion > Acanthosepion pharaonis. The sequence continues at coordinate 159,189 of CAHIKZ030003205.1, forward strand.
AAGTTGTAACTCTAAGAAAATTAAATGGAAATGAATTCATTTTTTCTTGTGGGGCCTCAGCTCGAATCAAACAGAATTTGATTATATTATTGGTAGGAATGCGACTCTATAGTTTAAAATGTTAAATATTTATTTTCGAAGCATTCATTTTTAAACTGGAACAATACGCAATCTTCCTACTATTTCGTGTTTGATTTTCTTTGCGGTTATTTCCGTCATTCGCGCCACAAATGTATAACATTTCTTTGCGTATTTTTTAAACTGAAAAGCACTAATTTAAATAATGACTGCACGTTTTAATATCTTCTTGCGATTTTCCATTCTTTTTGTTAATACGACAGTAACGTTACAAGGGAACGTAGCGATTTCGTTGTAAGGAATCTACAAGACAACCTTTTTAACCTCCATTTAACATTGCAGAAACATTGTGGCAGCGCCATTTTGTTACCTGGAGAAGGACATATAACAAGAATTGCTTCACCTGAAAGGCATTCATTCAGCAAAGCTGAAAACAACCCATCATATGGCGTCATTTAATCTTTTGAAAAAAAATTCTGGTTTCTCAATGTTTTCTGGACATTTTTCGTAATTGCTAAGCAGAGTGTTCGTTCTGGACATTTTTCGTAATTGCTAAGCAGAGTGTTCGTTCTGGACAATTTTCGTAATTGCTAAGCAGGGTGTTCGTTCTGGACATTTTTCGTAATTGCTAAGCAGAGTGTTCGTTCTGGACATTTTAATGCCATGTTCTTTCAGCATTTAAGCGTTCATGACTTTCCCCATATTAATTTTCTTTTATTGTTTGTGAATTGCCATGACTTCTTGGGAAAGGTAGACGAGTGGTTTCCCGATACATTTTCTATGGTTTTGGATTCAGAGTTTTCCACACTGGTTGTTACCCAAAGCAAAAAAAAAGCGCAGTCTACCCTGCTATTTAACCCATAGCTGGAGGAGGGATAGATTCATGCCTTTTTAATGCATAAATCCATAAACGAAATTAATTTCACTTTATGCGCTGATAACCGTTGCACCACAGGCACAAACCCCCTATATTAGTCAAGGTAAAAAAATTGCTCTGAGATTCACAATGCGTCATGGTCGACTATCAGATGAAGTATTTTTTTTTACCAAGAAAATTTGTATACGTCATGACGATTTGATGCCGATGTTATTTGGAGCCATGATATTAGTAAAGATAATTTATCTTGGGTTTCTTATATTTTGAGGATTATTTTATGGATATTCAATCTTTTCTTTCAGCCTATGACGCGAAGGTCTTGATAAAAATAAATGAATTAATTAAATTTAAATACTAGCCACTTTAGAAGGAGCCGGTGACACCTTTGATCACCTGGAGTTGTGCCAGGTTGCCCTATTTGTATGAACGCTACTAAAATTATCGAATCCACCATAGATGACTAAATTTGAATTAGTTGGACAAGGTCACATATTGTGTACTTACTCTCGTGATAATGGTTTGTTAGACCATCGAATCACTACGTCTGTTTCACTTGATAATATTTCATTTTTTTAAATCTGTAGAAAGATTGTTCTGGTGGCTAAACGTTTTAATAACACAGACAATGAAAGTGTATTCTATTCAAATTCCGGCTGTTACATCAGGCATTTATGTTTCACTAATTAATACCCTTCCCTCGATAAAAGCATGAATCACCTCTTTTATTAATGGGTAAATTAACAGACTCTCTATCCTTGGTTGGTAACCTGTCTAGGAGAATTATAACTTTGAATTCAAAACCAAGACCGAAATTCACTCTTGCACATCATCCGACTAGCAAAGGGGGAAAATAGAAAAACGTAAGAGCTTATGTGACTTACAATCTCACCACATAAAAACATGCCAGCTAAAATTGGCGCGCAACTTAAAGAACCGATCAGGTATAGAATATAGAGAAGAAATACGGTATTAAAAATATTATATTTTTAAAACGCACTTGTTTAAATTAATCCATCAAACTTTTTTGTTTTTGTTTTTTTCTTTTTTAACCGTTTAAGTAATAAAACTTTTGAAATACGGTATTAAAAATATTATATTTTTAAAACGCACTTGTTTAAATTAATCCATCAAACTTTTTTGTTTTTCTTTTTTCTTTTTTAGTATAAACCGTTTAAGTCATAAAACTTTTGAGAAGTTTTGAAACTAAACAGGAAGCATATTTTTTTTACCTGTAAAGACAAAAATCGATGTCTAATTAAGGTTTTTTGCATTCACCACAACATGCTTAATATAGTGTCAGAGTACGTAATTCAATTGTTTTCCTCTATTAATACTATTATAAGAAATTTTTTAACATTCACATTATATTTAGTAACTACAATTATTTTTACAAAAAAACAGAGAATTTCAATAGAGAAAGATTATTTTTCTGAAAACACTTTAAAAATATATTTCTCTTTCAAATGTTAAAAAAAAAGAAATATAAATTGCAACTAAACAAAAAATATTGAAATAAAAAAATGTAAGTTTATGATTAGAAAGTAGAAAGTAGAAACATTAATAATCGTAAAATAAAATAAAGATTTTTTTTTGTATGTCACCGTCTTCCAGAGTATCATTATTTATTTGTTTATAAAAAAAACGTTCCTCTTGATTCTTGAACAGCAGTAACACTACAACAGCAAATAATGACCTTTTTACCAAAATTAGGTTGATTTTTTTACGACTTAGATTTTCAAAATAGCCCATACTAAAAGAATTACGCGAAAAAGAATCTATAAAGCTCACTTTGTAATGATTCTTTGATTCTGAGAACACTCGTGCGTGAGTGCAAACATATGCAAAAAGAAGAGAGAATTTTCACTGATTTTTGAAACCGAAGTTGTAAATTAAAAAAAAACATTATCACTATTGTTTACAACTTCATTAGAATTTAAAGTAAAATATTATTTTTCGTTAATCGCTCGATTAATTTAGAATAAAACCTGAAAAAATAAGCAGTTTAAAAATTAATAATAGCAGTCGTTCTCTTTATTCCTAGTAGGCAAAGATGGTGGTTAGATTGTGTTGTTGATTTTTTCCATCTCTTTTGCGTATTGTATTTCTTAAACTTTATTGTTACTGAATATAGACAATTAAGCAGATTTTCCAAATACAATATTATAACAATAACTTACGGACCTAAAAAAGCGAAATGAAAATTTTAAATAATAAAAATAAAGTTCTGCAACATTAAGTTACGTTCCTACAGTGGACAAGATTTATTTTTGCTTTACCAGGGAGGGAAAGTTGGCGTGCACCTGCTTCCTGAAAATTTCACACTTCGCACTGAAAGTCCGGATACAGTTAAAAAAATCTCCCCGGATATTTCATTTTTTCTGACACACTGACAATAAAATAACGGTTATTTAACTTATGTGACCGAGGAAAAGAAATATCACTATCTGTGTTAAACTGATCAACGTATAAGTTTGATTTGAGTAATTTATTTCATCAAACTACACCATTATTGTTTTTACACGTGTTATAGATAACAAATCTTATTTCAAATTGAAGGTTTTAATTTGTGGGAATATATATGTCACGAAGCGATGAACTAACTATTAAATAATTTTACAGATCGAAAGTATTTGTATTTATTAAAATGAATAAAATATCCGATAGAATTAGCTTTTGTGGTCTTACACAGCACAAAGCACTTAAAAAATGAGAATCAGATTTGAAAACGAAATATGGACGCTAGAAAAATAAAACATTGTTTTTCACCAAGTGTTTTTCATCCATGCTAGCAAATACATACAAATACACCCACACAATCATAAAAATAACGAACAATCAAATAAAAAATATTTCTGATCTGGTTTAGTGAGTAATTCTGTAAATTTTGTTTAATTTGGTGGTGGCGTGCAAAAAGGACATTTCGGCAACGGATCTAAAATATAGATTTTTGTTTTTTAATCTTTTTATTAAGTTAAATATAGAGAGTTTTGATAAATATATATTAAATAATTTTTTAACGTTTATCTAAGATATTCTTTTTACAAATTTTTCTAATTTATAAAATAGCCACATTTTTAATGTAGTAGGAGGGAAAGTGTTTCGTTTCAGCATGTCTGTTTCTGTTGCCATATTTGTATTGTCAACTCCGGAATATTAAATCCGGGACCTTTTTCTGCGCGGCCATCTAACTGCTATCCACCGACGGCCATGGTTGTTGTTGGGGGAAAAAGTGAAGTAGTCACCCGGTGAAAGGTTTTCCCCTGGACTACCACGTTTTGAGCAGGGCAAACATGAAGATCAAGAAAAAACATGTCGATTTGTCAGCGATAAGCCATTATTTAAAGTGTGGACAATACCCTGATGGGTTATCCGATTCAGACAAGCGCGGTGTAAGGAAGCGCTCCAAGGACTTTAGGTAAGGATGGTGGAACAAATGCAAAAGTCCTACTTTAGCATCTTTTTTTAAAGATCGTCTCTTAAACGTTGTTGTCGTTGTGCCATCGACAATTCAGGTTTTTTAATAGACATTGATAAATATATGTATTGAAAGTTAAAGCAATCGGTGCAAATAAAATGGATGTGTTTTGATGTAGTAATTCTCAGAAGACTTATCGAATCTGCTAAAAAAACTTTTGTTCGTGCTTCAAGTCCAAAGCGGCCATTTTTTTCTTGGCAAATTATTATTATCATTTTTGTTGTTTAGGCGATTTTTCTGTTTAATAACAGAAAATTTCCATCATCGTGAAAGACGTTACTGCTTTAAATAATTAGATTTTACAAGTATTTTTTTATTTTATCTTTTTAAATATAGATTTTATCGATGAATAGAAACAATTAAAAAATGGTTCAGGTTAACTTATTTTGAAAAATAATCGTTTTTTTTTTTTTGTTTTATTACAGTCTTGATACGTTTTCTTTTGTTTTTAATTTTTATTCTGGCAGTTACGTATGAAATTAATAATTTAAGATTTTTCTGAAAGAAAATAATTTTTTAAAAATCAATATTTTATCAATTTTTTTTAAAAATTTAAATTCCTAAAACATGACATTTCTGAAAATATAGACTACTAGCATAAATAAACAATTCTAATTTCGTTTTTATCTTAGACTAAAAGATGGCGCGCTTTATTTTGTTCGGGATCCTCGAAGCGGTGATTCCAGCGGCGGAGAAAGTGATTCTGGAGAGAAAACTCCATCATCTTCATCTGATTTAGTTTGGCGCAAAGTATTGCATCAACCTGAGATAATCCGAAAAGCTTTCCTCGAATGTCACGTGGACGATCAAGGTAATTATCATAAACATTTATATCCCCAAAAGTAAATAAAACGAAGCTATCACGATTTGTTTGTTTACAGTTTGTGCAATCAGTAAAATTTTGTAGGTTTTTGCCTCCTCTGGCAGATCAACGACCTACTGACCAGAAACGATGTATGTTACATTTCATTTCGATGAGGCTCCTTCCCTTAAATCAGGATTCGCATACAGCCTGGATAATAAGGAACTCGCAGAATTACAACGGAATTGGAAAAAAAATAGTCATTTTTCTTTCTTCTTATTTATCCCCCCCCCCAAAGGAAATTTTGATTTAATGTTGAATTTTCTAATACAACTTGATATGTATTGGCATTACCTTGCAAAACTTAGAAGCTAAGAAAGTAATAAACTTGACCACATCTTAAAATATATGTTACAATGATGACAAAAATTATATTCTATATTCTAGTGTGTTTCTTTGGCCATTCCTCTTTTTAGCTGTCCCAGAACACAGCTTATTATTGTCTGTCTGTTACACAATGAAACAAAAACTTGAAATCCTTCATTAAAGAGAAAAAAAATTAAAAATGTAAACAGTAAGCAGCCATCTTTTCTGGAGTGACTCATTCTTATAAATCCATTATTTCATTGTTCTACCAACTGACCTGGGAGAATGAAAACTATTTTCTCACTTTAATGAAGGAAGGACTCCTCATTTAACAGTACCTGTATCTGTTACATTTGTATTGTAAATATATTTTTGAATCTATTGTATATAAAAGCCAGTGTCTGCTTTGTAATGCACAAATAAATCTTATCAAGCTATATTTAATAAAATATTGGCAGATAAATTAGAAGGAAGCATTGTCAAATAATGATATTTCAAGATGTAAACAATAGCTATATAATTATGTAGAAAAGGACAGTGTCTGCTAATTTTTTGATTGTTCAACTTTTTTTTGCCACTGATTAGGAAATTCATTAACCATTGTCATAAGGGTAAAGTTTTCTTGGCATGAGACAGATTTAAGTTTTTATTTATTGGAATTAATAAGTAATTTGGAATGTATGCACAATGGAAATTTCCAAAGTTATCATTGTATAATTCAGTTCTTTCCCTTGCATCCATATTAGCAAAGATTGCTGACACACTTGTTTCAGAACGCATCATTAAATTGATCACCTGAATATATTAGAACATTATTGTCAGATGATGGACAAAACTCTAATAATAAAATATTTAACTGTGTTATTTTTGTTTGGTCAGCATTTTTTCTTGTGTGCTTCATGACATTTGTTCAACAATAATTTTTCTTTCCTTTTAAAATCAGTTTAAGTTTTCCTTTTTTCAGATTTTTGAATCTGTTTCCAACATCAATGAATATTCATGTGCATTAGTACTTTCTAGATTTAAAACTCTTTTCTTTTTTTATTTGCAATTATCTATAAGCAAACTACCAATCCTGCTTCAGAATGTTCCTCTTAATGATTATTTGAAATCAGTTTTTGTGGAAATGGAGTTAACAAACTGAGTTTGAATTTTGAGTAAAGCTACTGAGCCACATCAAGTGTATACTCTTGAACCCATTTGTCTGTCTGTGTGGCCTGTCCTGTCAGCAGGCCCTCTTGTTAAAATGACTTCTCATTTGTATATACTACAATGATTGATATACTGGGTGAGTAAGTATTTGAATAAACCATTATCTCAATATTACCTTACCTCCTTGGTTAACAGCTGCAAAAAGCTGCTCCCATTATAGTTAACCTTGACAGGAGACAAATCTGCCACAATAGATTTTCATATTTAAAAATGTGCATAAAATTTTGAAGTAAAATTGAAATTTTCACTTCAGTTGATAATTTATTCTGCACTATTTATATTTATAAATTTTACCTTAGTTTAGCACAAGGCCACAAGTGTGAGGCACTTAGATTAATAGAATAATGATTTGTGAGATTAACTTGCTACCCATTTGTCCAATTTGAGTTGCTTCACAAATATTTATTTCAGTGTATTATCGTGAAAATTAATTTGTTATAGCAACAAACCTCAAAATCATTCTTGTCCCAAACAGAATTGAACTTCTTTTTTTTTTTCATTAATTTCAATTTTTACCATGATGCTGTTGAGGATCATTAACTAAAATTAACTTTAGAAGATGAAAACTAATTTGAAAGAAATGTCACACTCTTAAATTTATGGAAAATATTAATCCTCCTTTAATTGTCAAATTTAAGAATTGCAACCTGGTAAATACATTAAAGAGAAAATTATTGCCTTTTACTAACATTCAGGTTAATATTTTTGGTGAGAGTATTTCTGGGGCTTTCTATCTTCAACTAATTTAACTACATAAAACTGACAAATAATCTTTACAGGAAAATATGAATAGCACATAAATAAATTTCTGCAGTATTTTTACTTTATTATTAGCATACTTAATCATGGTTACTATTACAATGTTTTTGTGTTTGTGTCATAAGATGAAATTAAGTTACTTAAGTTTGCACAAATATCTACTAACACAATGACTCTTACATCATCTAATTTTTGTATCACTTGATTTAGAAATCTTTTTGTTTTTCTATTCATAACTTCTGACAATGACAACTGATAAAAAATACTTATAAATATGAAAACTCAAAATATTTTGAATAGAAATAAATATCAGTTGGTAAAAGTGTTCAGATTGTAAGAGGATTTAGGTTTACAGGACAATTTCAGTAGATGACCCAAACTAGCATTTTATTTTCAATATATCTAAAAAAAAAAAAAAATTAATACAGATATGGACAAAACATAAAAATAATATATGTATTAGCATTCATAGACAAATGTTCCCCCTTTCATGTACTATTGTACCAGAAGCCAATTTTAACAGTAAGTGAAAAATCATTATAGATGTAATGCCATATAGGTAGTCTTGAAGTAAACGAGTAGATAATATTAATGGAATCAATAATTCTGAGATCAGACCAGACTAACCATTGGGAAAAATTGTGTTCTCAAAAACAAAATAGTTAAAAAAAAAAAAATGAAGCAAATGGTCAATTTTCACTGCTCACATAAGTTTCATTTTAACAGTTAATGCCTTGCAGCTTCTTACTATGATTCATTGCACAAAAGAGATGAAACTAATTTTTTTTCAGTAGTACATCAATACAAAAAAACTTCTATTTACTCCATGTAAAAACAACTAGATGCTCAATTTGACAGTAGGCCAAAAACAGGTCAAAAGTACACTATCCTCAACATACTATAAAATAAATTATCCATTGCCTGAAACTTAATTAATGAGGAATTCAACAAAACTGATCTTTTCTCTGTAATATGAATACCTTTTGTCATAGAAGTTTCTAATTTTGTGAAATTCTGTAATTTTTACTTGTCAAAAAAAGGCACTAATGACTATAAAACTTAGAAATTTGTTTCATGAAATGAAGCATTGGTCATTCTTGCAAATAGCTTTTTACTACAAAGCTTTAAACTCATTTATCTTCAAGCTAAAAAAAAACCCAAAATAAATAAAAATTATTGAAACTTATGAAAGAGACATTCTGAACAATTGGAATGGTCTTCCTGCATTTCCTCTTCTAACAGTAATTTGTAGTTTGAATTTGTTTATAAGCTTTTGCTATGCTACTTGTGTAATATCATCCAACAAAGGCTATCAGAAATAAACATTTTTGCCTTTAATTGAAACTAAAGTTTTGATTACAGCACTAGATGGAGATGTAATGACACGGACAATGTAAAAGTTGGAGTCATAATATACTGCAACCCATTGACCTTTGATGCTCGTAACTGAAGTTCATTCAAAGTGGATTGTCTACATCAATAATGTGAGAATTGTTTCAATGTTCACATTCACTGTGTGCCTTTTTTTTTCCCTTCCTCTGTTCCTTTAGAGGTGGAGATGAAGTTCCATAAAAGTTATATCACTGTAATGTCTTCCCTTCATCACTTGAGTTTTAACTTCGCAAAGATTTTGAAGTCTTCTTCAGCCTGCTTCTCCCACTTAGAAGAAAACTACTTTTCAGGGTGTGGAGTTCATCATCCACTGAACAGCAGATTAAAAGTAAAAATTTTTAAACAACCAGGTAGGTATCTCTTGTGTGGAAAGCAGTAATACATAAAAAAAAGGATACCTGCTTAACAAATGTTATGCTTATTATCTTCCATAATTGTTTAAAGAAAAAAAAGAAAAAATATGCAAAGACAACACGTTTTCAAAAGTTGAAGAACTATTAGATTTTTTATTTTATTTAAGAAAATGTAACCATTTCATTTTAACCTCCAAAATAGAATCTAATCCCAAGAATTAGTAAATAAATAATCATCAAAAAAAAAGAAAAAGGAAACTAATTATATTTTGAAAATTACTTTTTTTTTTTTCTTTTTTTTTTTTAATGGACCTATGCTCCAAAGTTAATGTATTTTATTTATTTTTTGATAAAATGTATCCAGTTTTTTGAAAAGAAATTGTAAATAAATTTTGACTATAATTCCCAAATTCTGAGAATTAGAGAAAATATTGCCAGCCTCAAATGAAATTGATGACCATAAAAAGAAAACTGGAAACATTTTTTAAAATTCCATTTTAATATTTTATTTTATATTAGTGTGAAATTTAAAGAACTAAAAATATATCCAATTTATATATATATATTTTTTTTTATTTTGTAATGTAAATTCTGTTAATAAAAAAAAAAAATGAAGAATGCATGAAAACAGCTGTGGTGAAAGTGATTCGATCATGACAGTTTGGATAAAATACAATGAATAAGTATTTTATACAGTTTTAATATGCCTCATTAAAGAAAATATATGAAAAATACTTTGTAATATCCATCAATGAAAAAAGTCTGATTTAAAATGAGGTTCAGCTGGTGATGTCAATTCACTCAGTCAGCAAAATACAAAATTTGATTATGCATCTACTAGGGACCCTGATTTTCCATTTCAAATTTTCCTTGATTTCATTTCCACTTTTGAGAAATGCTGTTTTTTTTTTTTTGTTTTGTTTTTTTTTTTTCATTTTTGCTTTTGGGAAATTTCATTGTTTCCATTCTTATAGTATTTTATGAGAAAACTGCAATACAATTTGCTATAATTATTATTAAAACTGAAAACAAAAACCTAATTGAAAGTTTTATTGCATATAAAAAATAGCAAATATCTACAATTTTTTTTTTTTAAATGCTAAAATCCAAGTTCAAACATAAATGATATGTAAAGATAAAAAATGTAACATGACTGGACAATAACAATGGAATGTTACAGTGAGCTTCCTTCTTTAAGAACACATTCAAAACATTTATATTATTTTTTTTTTTAAGTAAAAGTATTTAAATTGATTTATAATTATTGATTCATAATATAAAAATCATATTTAAAGTATCAACAGCAAATAACTTGTATCTCAATAATAAATATCTGAATAAAGTCAAACATTTTGGCTAAAATTTTACAAAACGGTAATTAAAGCATAATAACTGAATCTTTGTAACAAAATATCCAAAAAATAAATTAGACATATTTATTCAAAAAGTAAATAAAATAACTTATCCCAAGTTAAAATACTGCTCAAATTTAAAATTACTAATTTCTTAATTTGGGAAATATCTAATCTTCAAATCTCTTCTCTAAATATCCATTGTAATGCAACATTGAGTAAATGATTATACTGAGAAAATGAACATTCAGCATCTATGCTGGTAACAGGCATCCATATGACCTTATTGTCACTCTGTTCCCAAAGAGGAAATCTGCTCTTATTTGCATTCCAAAATGATGAGAGATTAAAAGGATTTGGTAATTCACATACATTTGGAATTCTTGAAGATCAGTAGAAGGACATTGCAAGTCCCTGGTGGTTACAAAACAGTTTCTAAATCATGGCCTATATAGGGTAGCTGTCTAGGATCAAACAGGTGAGCTGCCTTGTAAAAGTTATACACAAGGTGGGTATCCAGGTATTTATTCACTTTTGAAAAAGATGTGCTTAAAAAGTCTTGGAAATTTGAGATAACTCTCTCCCTTTCCTTATTTTCTAGTTCAGACAGATGATGATCAGTTTCTAGGCCAAATGTGGATTTTGATGTACCAGTATGTAAATACTGTTTTACATCCTCCATCATGTTATATACAACACATGCAAGTGGAGACTTAGTTTCTTCTAAGTTTGTCAAAGCTGTAATTAAATGAGTGCAGTTCTCATAAGATTCTGATTTAGGTGCAACTTATGGTAAGAGGTAGTCAACCATCATTTACAAATTCTAGAATCCTATTTACTGCAAGGGCATGTCTCTTTTCTTGCTTATGAGTGATATTTGACCACATTAAACCAAGAATTCCATCTTATACAGGGTGTAGTTTCACTTGTTCCTTAGGCAAGGAACCTTCAAGCCATTTTAAGTATCACTTTTTCTGACTAGGCTTTTTAAAAAAAGGCTCATTTGATGAAAGTAGTGAGCTGGGTAACATTATAAAATGCTGACCAGTGTGAAAATACTTCAACAAGATTTAAAATATAACACATGGCAACTGTTAACAAAAACATCTGACAACACTTCCTTATGGGATTTTTTTTTTTTTTTTTTGCAATAGGCTGCAGAATCTGTTACAAAGGCAATAATATCCTCAAATTCAATATCCACATGAGTTAGAGCTCAAATGCATGCCTAATGATTGCATTCTCGCAAGGTTACGACATCAATGAGAAATGTCTCCCTATGAATGCTTGCAATTACATTCAAAATGTTGTGGTCATGATAGTTGTTTCATCTGTTATGATACTGGCTGATTGATTAGCAAGCTTGGCTTTCAGGGCAGCAAAGTGACAAGCAAACAATTTTGGTAGATAAAGTTGCTTAACACAATTGGCACTTGGAATAGCACCACCTTCTTTACAATGTTTTAATATGAATGACCTCGTTTTGTCAATTTTGTGTAGGCGAATGTCAAAGTTCACATTTTTCAAAAAATAAGGACAAAATCATCTATCTCTTCAACATTGTCTTCTGTTTCAGTTGAGCCGACTTTTTTTTGTCAAATGAGTGTTTAATTTGATGTGATCTTTCATTGTGTCAACACTAAAAATGTCAACACTATGGAGATAGACTTTGCAAAATAACATTTTCTTCTGCATAAAAGTTATCAGGAAATTGCTCTACTCTGGCTTTAGCACAAATTTTGGACACTGGGGTGATTTTTTTTTTTTTTTTTTTTTTTTTTTTTTATAGGGGCAGGTTCAATTTTAGAGGTTGATTCACTATCATGACTTTATTTGGACATCTTGGCAATTTGTTGCTTATTCATACAACTGGTTTAGATTACAAAATATAAATAAAATATGAAAAATGAATCATTGATAGTCGATGTTAAAGGATTTTTTTTTTTGTTGTTGTTCAATTTAAATTTGTTTACAATGGTGAAGCACTGAAGATGATGCAATTATTAATCCAGGAGAAAACCTATGTGACAGTAAGCTTAGACAAGCCAGTTGTTTCATAGAATGATGTTTTTTCAGAATTGTTTTTCTTTATTTCTAAGTTGTATGGTAGGTATATGATAGCATTTAAAGGAAATGAGTTTGTTAAACCTCTTGGTTTGATCTTCTCTCTCTCCCCTCCAATTTTGACATCAACTAATGTCTGTCTTCCATTTCCACTTTAGTGATGGATCTTGGTGGCCACAACCGAGCTGTGAACTTCAGATTTTTATCTCATTTGCAACATACAGTTTCTTAGATTAGTTGTAAAATATTTAAAAATAGAGTAGCCAATATATTCTCAGAAAATTAACAATCCACTTTTCTTTTTTTCATGTAAACATTTGTTCTTAATTATTTTTTGGGTTTTATAAGGAAAATAACTACAAAGATTTGTAAAAACAAGTTTTAAGGAAATAACTGTTATGTTATTGTGATATTTATTAAAATGTTTGAAAAAATTCAAATTAATTTATTATTGAAAATTAAATTAAAAACCCAGATTCCATTTAAGACTAACAATTCCATGATTGGAAAATTTATTCCCCTAATCTAGTTATATTGGCAACTGATTATTAAACCCAAGACATTGCTCTTCAAAAATCTGCAATTTACATTTTTTTCCTTCTCTTTCACTACTATTTTCAACTTGGAAATTTTTTATGGAAGACAAATTCAAATCTTAAGCCTACCAAATTGACAAGTACCTTTTTATTTTTATTTAAAATTGTACAATTTTAATGTGTGTAGGGAGACACAAGTAGAATAATTTAAAAAAAAAAAAACAATGTTTGGAATACCTAATCTGAGTATTTTCTTTTTTTTTTTACATTGCAAAAAATAAAAAAAATGCTGCTGTTGTGCATTCTGGGTTTTTGACTAAATATGTTATTCACGGCTTCCTAGAAATAATGATTTTAATACATTATAAATAGGCAAGCTTTTTCTTATCGTTACAAAGTAAATAAATATTTAATGCCATTTTTTTTTTTTTTTTTAAAGATTAAGCACTCATTTTTGCATCATTTTTTTATTATCATCAAAACTTTGTTTGAACAAATTTTGGTACTCATTCTATGTTGTGCATTGAAAATCAGGGAAAAGGGCACTGTCAGTGGTCCAGAATTAATGTAAATGATGTCAACAGAATAAGTCTATTTGGCTCATGAAGACGTGGCAGCTTTTCAGCTTGGATTAATGGTGTAAAGTATTTGTTGGATTTAACGATTAAAGGCTGGCAAGAAATCAAAATATCAGTTAATGTTTCTCGGTGTAAAATGATTTTGTTTTAGGATTAAAATAAAAAAAAAATTAACTTTTTGATTGTTATTGGAAACAGTTTTTTAAAAAAAAACCTTTTTTGGGTATGCAGGTTATGTAATGGTTCTCAGCATAGAATTTGCCTGTAGGGTTCAAATTCTGACCATGTCTATTATTTTCACTTCACATTGTTTTTAATAGAATGTCACTTGATCTCAAGGTAATCATGGCTCTTGCCAGTTTCCTTTTCCTTTATTCTCTGTGCATTGCCATCACTTTTTGGGGGAAATGTAGTGAAATAGTTTGCCATCCTCTTTTCCATGGTTTTTGAATTCAGGATAGTGCTTCTCCTAACCTGGCTTCTACCCACTCTACTCCACTATTTAACCTATAGTTGGGAGAAAAGTGTATTAGTGTGAAAGTGAGCACAGCATAATAAGCTGAAATTTGAACTCACCTTGCCAATAACTGTTACACTACAAGAACATCCTCCCCCACTTCATCATCCTGATGCCCTTGGAAAATGTCAATCTCTTCCTCCTACCCAGGCCTGGGGTTAAATAGCAGGGAAAACTGAGAGTCTGTGCCTTGCTTTGGGTGAGAGTCACAGTCTAAGAGAAGCAAAATTCTCAAGTCAAACTACTGCTACTTTCTGGCTATGACTATTGAGAGTTGGCCAGTAATAAACATAAGAAAATGAAAACTGATCACAAGGCAAATGCAAGAGGAGTAAATCCCATTTGAATCAGCTAATGAAATAAAAACGTTTTTTTTTTGTTTTTTTTTCATTGTATAAATTGGAAATAGCCTAACTTTTGATTTTGAACAATACAAATTTATTTTGAGAATTAAAACCTGGTTGGATGAGATTAGACTAAAAATACAATGAAACATTGAGATGAGGTTGGTGAGCAAATACTACAAAGGAAATTATTTCATGTTTAAGTTTTTAATTGATAAGAAATTAGAATTCCAGTTTGTTGTATCAGTTTTTCAAACGAGTGATTTTTTTTTTTTTTTTCTTCAAGTTTAAGGAAATAAAAAAAAAAAAAAATCAACAAAGTCCTATATTGTTAACTGCAAAATTTGTATGTAAATAATTCTTTTATGTATATATTAATGGGTTGAAACTTCACTATCAATCTATAACATTTCATAATTTTCATATGTTCATATCAAGTCTACAAAACCCATAGGGTAGCAAACAATTACATAAAGAAAATAACCCCATTGTCTAAAGTAAATATAAAAAAATAACATCTTCATTTGTTTCACTCAAATTATATCAGTTTCTTTATGAAAAGAACTAATTTCCTACATGATGACATTAGATAGAAAAACAAAATATCAAGTTACATATTCATACACACACACACACACACACACACAGTTTGTATGTATCTGCTTGAAACCCTGAAAATTCAATATATAATATTGTGTTTATGTAACTATTGTGCAAAATAATGTTGTCATTTCTTACTAGTTTGTTTTGAAAACTTAACAAATATTATTATAATGTTACAACTTGCTATAAAATAATTGACAACCAAAATGTTTCACTCAATCAAACTGCTTTAATTACCATACACAAATCTATCAAATGGCTGATTATCAAAACCTTGTAAAGGAAAGTAATTTGACCCATGCCACATCAGGTATCATTACTAGTATTGAAATAAATATTTGAAAATTCATCACTGTAAATGTTTATTGAATTTATATCAAAATTAATTTATGGTTCATAAAGTTAGCTATTGAAAGAAAAACATAGATGACATAGAGAAGAGACAACTTACATCCTTTGGCCTTTGATTGTAGTAAATAGTGTCTTTGCTACATGACAATGTTATTATATACTAAAATTTGAATCCTAGTGTTTTGGCTGTTTTTACCCTCTGACCTTTTTTTTTTTTTATTTATTTTGCCAAGAAAAGAAAATTATTTTACAGATATTGTTGGTAATGCTTAAATGTTCCTCTTTCGCTTTGCATAGCGGTAATGGGTTGGTGGGAAGGTAATGCATTTCTTTTCATACATGTGTCATCTTGTTAACATCATCTAGTTCTTATTTTATTTAGTACCGTTCAGTTATTTTCTTACTTGTTTCCATTGAGTACAATAGCCTAATAAATAAAAGTATTGGTTACAAGTTCAATCCCTGGGTCAAGTAATGTGTACTTAAGACACTCAGTAAGGGAACTGTAAAATGGATTGTCTGAAAATGTAGAATAAAGAAAATGCATTTGTGCAAAAATCTCTTTGAATGATCTTTAAATTTTCTCCAGATTATAAAAAATATCTGCATTGATCTTGATCAAATATTCATAATATTTTATATGTTCAGGATTTATTTCTTTCATTATCTATTCATTATTGTGTTCAAAATATTCCTGAGGAGGACAAATATGGCAGCATTACTTTAAATGTTTTTTCATGGGAAAATGGATTCTAATCAATCTTTAATTAAAGAAAAAAAAGATATGTATTGTATATACTCATGTAACATGCAATGTTTATTTTAAATACAGCTGTACTTTTTGATTACAGTAACTGGGTATATAGTTTGATCAACAGTGTAGCCAGGACCAGCAGAGTACATAACACTAATTTTATATCTTATTTATGATGTTGTCCACCTTAAAATTAGATCTTCAAAAGTTGCATGATACACAAGTATATATATGGTATATTGATTTTTTTATAAATAGATAAAATACAAGTGATTTTGTAATTGAATTTAAAAGGAAACTGTCAAAATCATTTGCTATTCAAAGAATAGAATCATAATATTGATAGAATGGCATTGATTGATAATTCTTTTAACTAAATTTTATAAAGAAAAAATAAAATAAGGTAATGGCATCGGGGGAACATTTTGGTACATATATGAAGTTATTTAATAGTATTTTTCTCTTTATCAAAGAAACAAATTTGGGTGTCCCAAAATGCTTAGGCACACACACACACACACACACACACACACACACACGCAAACACACAGACATTGTTTGCAGTTGAAGTGAGGAAGAAGTTGTCACTAGAAATATTTTGGTTATGGCCAGTTTAGCTCTGAGGTTGGGAGTGAGGGATTCAACTGAACTCTTTATTGCACAAAAAAAAATCCTTTTTATACATTGTATGTACAGATAGTTTGAGAGTATGAATTAATCCTAAAATTACTCTTGGGCTTAACATGCGCATCTGTTAATTTATTTTTTAATTAGGCTAATTAATTTTAATTTTATATCCATTGTCTTCTAGCAAATGAGACCAAAGAGATTGTACAATATTCAAGGTTTCCTGAGACACATCTGTATTTACCAAACAATTCTAGGGTTTAGAAGAATAATTTGAAAATTTAAAGAAAATTTAACTTTCAACCTCTTTTATATTTTAATTTTTGTATTTTGTAAGCGAAAAAAAGTTTGTTTTTTTTTTTTTTTGTTTTTTTTTGTTTTTTTTTTTTTAAATTATTATTTTGAATGGTCCGAGCTGGTTTATTGCTTGGTAAATTATTCCCATTATGAACTTTAAAAAAAAATATTCAGTCTTTTCTTGCAAATTTTTTATTTTGCTATATATTGCCTCATACAGAATTGGACATTTCTGCCTTTGTAAGATTTGCTTTTAAAATGACTTGTACCATTCCTAACTTTATAAAAACCTTGTTTGTCACTTGGGCAACACATTTTTTTTTTTTTTTTTTTTTTCCTGGTTGCGTTATACTTTGGAATGTTTTTGTTTTTCTTCTTTCTCTAAGGTCATTGAATAATAAAGAGAGTTCAGTTAATTCTGCGACACACACAATTTAACTATATACTTTTTTATTGTGATTACAAGTGTCTATGTTTAGCACATGACTCATCCGATTTGTAAATGTAATGCACATCTCTTTGTAGCACATGACATTTTTTTTGTTTTATTTCAACCTATTGTCTTTGCAGGAAATCATCGATCTTATGACAAAACACTAAAGGAATTCAGTGACCTTTACTATTTGGCTAAAACCATTGAGACTGTCCGGACATACATCAAAGAATGTCCAGTTTGTCAAGCATACCGGCATGGCACCAGTGTTCAGAATACACCTGCAGGCAAGACTCCGTCTGAGAGAGAGGAGCATGTGGCTGAGCTTATGGCTGCTCTTCCATTCTCAGAGAATATTGGAGAGGTTATCACTCACTTTTGGCAAAAGGTAACAAAATGCTCTTTTTACTCTTTTTTATTATTATTATTATTATTATTATTATTGACAAGTGTTGAAATGTTAGATGTTTGTAAAGTCTGTTATGAATTTGTATCATAACACCATTGTGAGTTTTGTTCTTTTAAATTCACATTATGATTTCTTGAGAAACTTTTTTTTTTTTTTTTCAATGTGATCATATACAAACATTGATTATTTACTGAGATTGATAATATATAATGAATCTGTCACATGGACAATTTTATATTTTATTTTGAAATAGAAAAATTAGTTTGTAAATTGATTTAAGTAATATGATGAAGTATCAATGTATTTGTAAAGCAAATCTATTAACCAATTAGTTTCAGTGATCCTCAGTTCAAAAGTGCAAATTTAAAAGTCTGATAGATGAATGCATTAGATTTGTTGATTAAAGAGTTCCATTAAATATTATTTCTAACCTACAATAATTGTTACAGTTTGTGTATAAAATTTAGTAGGGTATGGTGGTGATTTTTTTTTTTTTTTTTTTTTTTTTTTTTTGGCAAATTAGGAAAATATTAAAGCTTCTATTTTTGGCACATCCTGTGATGGCTACCAAAATTTTTGGTCAATTAGATTGTTTTTATAGATATTTATGAAGAAGAAACTTAAAGCAACAGAAATGTGGTTCTATAGAAGGATACCATAGACCAATATGTGAGCAACAGCAAAGTTTTAGAGAAAATGGAAACAAAGGAAACTTAACATTTGAAATTTTTAATGAGGAAAGAGGGCTTGTAAAATGTGATACTCACAGGACAGATTGAAGGCGAGAGGGACAGAGGAAAACAATGCATAACGTACCTGGTGAGCTTGAGAAAATAGATGATGGGAAAAGGTTTAAGAGAAATAAAGAGACAAAATTTATTAAGTGCTATAAAAAACAGAAAATTGTGGAGAGGCATCATAGTCTATGTCCCACGGTGTGTAAAGAAGAATCTAGCAGGAAGCCAGGTCAAACCTTGGGGTCTGCTTTGAAAATTAGCATTCAAAATATTGAATTTTACTTGAACACTTGACTTAGTAAGCCAAAATGTATTTAGTAAGTTTCTTTTAATTTGGAACAAGGCTATAAGTATAGGGTAGCCAGTGAACATCAAAATTACCATACAGTAAAACTTCTTTGTTGGACTAGCTTGTTAACCATTACCTCTTGCAGCTGTTTTCTTTTCATTATGTTCTATCATCTCAGTTATGAAACTTTAAATTTTAGATTTTTTTTTTTTTTTTTTTTTTTGTGCTTCTAATCTGTTCATTAAGATAATTATTATATGGTAACGAATAATTAAAATTAAATTGTAACTCTGTAAGACTTTTTTTATTATTTGTTCTTTGTTTGTGTACTTTTTCTTTTGTTAGGTTGAAGTCGATTTGTTTGGTCCCTATAAGGTGATTGGTGGTAACTTGGCATATGTTGTTATTTGTCTGGATTCTTATTCCCTATGGCCAGAGGCAAAAGTAATTGAATATCAAGATGACATTATTCCTGTGGCAGAAATTTTACACTTTATTCTTAGCCTTGTTGCCAGGTTAGTAAACATTAAGAACACTGCTTTTTTCTGATTAATTACTCAAATGAATTTATACATTGCTATTTAAGCTGAAATATTAATCTCTCCAAATATTTTCTGTTCAGTTTTGATTCATGTCCACAAAAACTAAAATATTTTTTGTCATATTTAAACTTCTCTTTTATGATATTGATTGTCATTTTTTTCTTCTATTCTGTCTTCTCTGTTAATGATTGATGTGAATATCATCAAATGTCTGCTTTATTCCTCAAGATATGGCATGATGCATACGCTTACATTCCGGAAGGAATCTTTCAGCCGTAAAGACATCAATGGACGTTTTGACCTCCTCACAGATGAAGAGAATACCATTGACGTAGAATTTGGTGGCTGTCAAGATACAGGTTGGCATGCTGTCTTTTTAAGACCAATCTCTGGTTTTGGCATTTAAACTAACTATGTATTATCTGTCTATATTTCTAAGATGAGGTATTATGTACATTATTTTCATTATTCAGATTATTGTCCTCATCTTTGTCGCCATATTTATTACAACGTTTCAGCCGTTGTATGCTCTGGCTTTCTTCAGGTGGTTGGAATGTCAAACTAAACTCTTTATTTCACTCACTGGGGTAAGAATGTTCTAGCTCCATGTGCCATGTTTAATGGTTGTCAGTTATCTCTTGTTAATTTCCCTCTAAAAGTTCTCCACTGCCTTAACTAGGTATTGAACTCACACTCTTTGGGTCTTGTCTCTGGATCTAACCAATGCTTTTATCCACTGTGCCATGTGTCCTTCATGTAAAATTCATACACAGATGTCCTCAAGGACATCTGTGTATGAATTTCTGAGTATTATAAACTTAATGTCTTCAGCAACCATTTTTACCAGTGCTCATATTGCAATTTTTTGCTGTTATCATTGCATGTTTTTACCACAGCCAAAATGTAATAAATATGGCGACAAAGATGAGGACAATAGTCCAAATAATGTAAATAGTGTACATCATACATCATCTCAGAAATATAGACAGGTACTGAAAGGCTGAAACGTGATAAATATGATGACAAAGATGAGGACAATAGTCCGAATAATGTAAATAGTGTACATAATACCTCATCTCAGAAATATAGACAGATACTGAAAGGCAGTTGCTCAACCCAATACGATACTCTAATTAATCATTATAGGCTGGAGAGAGAATTGCCGTACAGATACTGATGAAACATTTGCAAACACAAGTGCTAGTTCTTTCTTTTCAATGTAGGTATAATTTTTTTTTTTTTTCTGCATCCAATAACATGGGCGGGGGGGGGGTTAAAGCCACATGCTGGCTTTTAAAAAACCCCAACTCCATCTACTCTCATCTTCCAGCATATAATTCTTAAGGAAAGAGAAGAGTCTCTTCCTCTCTCTGTCTTTTTCCTTTTGCCAGAATTTATATTAGTTGATAAATTATGGCAATGTCAACAACACGCTTCTTTGTCTCAATAAAGTCTTACAATAACAATGTACTTTAACTGTATACAGTCATTAAGTAGAATATATTGAATTCATTTACTTTTGAGGTAGTGATATAAAAAAAAATAACTGGCAACTTGAGTTTAATGATTTATAAATATAATTTTGATTTTAAACTTTTCTTGGCAGATGTTATCTGGAAAGACCTGGAATGTGATATTGGTAAATTTGCTAAAAACTATCCAAGAGATTGGAGCAAATGTATAGATTTATGCCTGATGCCTCATCGAATAAGCCGTCCAGAAATGGCTGAGTATACGCCAGCATTTCTGGTGCACAACAGGTAAGTTAGATTTGCAGAAAATATTCCATAATTTCCAATGCTTTTCCTCAAAATAAACTTCTTTATTGCACAACATAAGCTTTCTTTTGATTTATTAAGTAAAAGAAATAAGTATTATTTTCATCATTAACTTTATTGGAGAATATACTTACCATTCTGTTCCACTATCTTCTGCCATCTTTCAGGCAACTTCATAATTCTATCCTCTCAGAATGTTTTCAAAATATTGATAAACTGTAAAAAACAATCACAATGTTTTCTCTTTCCCAGCAAAGAAATAATACCTTTTACAATATCAAAAGGAATTTAATTTTTTTTTATTTATTTATTTTTTTTTTTTTTGCCAATTTTATAAAAAACAGAATAAATGATAATCTGAAAGTTCAAAATCTGGAGATGGAAAATTTCCAACAAAACTGAACCAGTTTTTGTCTGGTTACCAAAGAAATATACAGGCAGTTGGGTGTCCTGAATATTACACCTTTTTTCTGTAATCATCCCAGGCAAATCTTTATCATCAACTCCTGCTTTCAAATGATATTATTGGGAGCAGTACTTGTTTGAATTAGTTGTTTAATTCTCTGAAAAGAGTTCATAATAGAGGTCTCCTTCCAGTCCCACTATGTACACATCATCATCAGCTTTTTGGGGTGACAATTGGTCTAGTTAGAGGTAGTTTATTTTCATGTCTGTCATCATAATTTGTTTTAATTATAGAACCTCCCAATTGTGCTTCTTTTTTGTTTGTTTGTTTGTTTTTTAAAGCTTATGTGAAAACCACACATCAAATTGACTAACATAACCCAATCTGGTGCAAATTAAGCACACTGCTTGATTTGGATATGTTACCTGTTTCCTTTGTGCATTATCTAACATTGATTCCCTCTCAAATAATGTCTTCATTTGATTGCTCAGCAGTTCTATTCAAACATGTATCATAGTTCAGTGAGAAATCTCCAACATAAAACATTGCAAATCACTTTTGACACATTTCATCATTTACCTTCTCAATAAACTGTACAAATCTGTTAATGCTTGTGAGTTGCCTTTTTATTTTATGCCCAAAATGCTGCTTCGTTTTATTCTGTCATCTTCTCAATTCAAAATCAATCCACCTAACCAATTTTTTATTCTTCCATATTTTTCTAAATATTATAAGGAAAAAAAAAAAAGTTTCTTTGTTTCTCTCTTCAGAGAACCGCGTCTTCCAACTAGTATTTCTCATCGGCAAGCAAACAGTGATTTGGACCCTAACCTGACTGAAGTGCAGATGCGTGCTACTCAGTCTCGATTAATGAAGGCCAGCAAAGCCCTATCAGAGATTTATTTAACTGGCACCCCTGAGAAGGCTTCCTCTAATGCCGACTCTCCAATGCTTTACTATTCTCCAGATGAAGAAGATTTAGCTGAGCCTGCCACTCCTCTCTCTACACCAGCAATGAAAGACATAAATGGTAAATTGAATCATTCCAACATGGACACATCTACACCTCTTGATCCACCTGCCTCTTCAAATAAGAAGGCAACTACAGCATTGACTGTCACTCCGACTTCAACTAGATCCAAGAAATCAGTTACTATTGCTGAGGAAAAATCTACCAAGTCACAGCGGGGTCGTGGAGCTTCGACCCGATCGACCCGTAGGCGTACTCAAGAAAATACAGAAACTGAAATTGAAGGTGGAGAAACCGAGAATGATGAAGACGATGGCCTCTCAGGATATGAAATGTCTTCAGGTCGACGTAAAAAAAAAAAAAAAATTACTCAGATGTTGTTAATCGTTATTCACCAAAGAAAGGGAATAATCGCAAAAAAAGAGAAAACAGAGATGTAAGTAGTAAAACATTTAAATTTTTATAAAATTTTCATGAAAATTGGTCAAAACATGGAGCTTTAGTAATTTTTATTATTTCTTTCATCTTCTTCCTCTTTTTATTGCACCTCCCCAGCGACTTTTAACTAATGAATGTGGATCATAGTCGTGTTCTAGTTAGACATGTATCCCTTTCTTATGGGGGCTTATTTTTGGTTTTTGTTGCAGATTTATGTCCATCAGCTGGAAATCAATAATTATGAATGCTTGAGGACCTGTTCCTAAGCAGCACCTTCTCACTTTACTGAAAAATAATAGGATTCTAGGTACATTCTCATATCTAGCAAGATAACACTGGTCAAAAATAAAGAGCAAAAATGCATCTCCAAGTTCAAATAATCAAATTGCTTTGATATGGATTAGTTAGAAATATTTCCTCTTAAAAAAAAATGGCTTAACCTTATAAAACCTCTTAATAGCCTGAAAATGTTTTTGCTATATTTTTTCTTTTGAATATTTTTTTTTATAAGATCCTTGTTGCAAAATTTATCTTTCAATATATTTTCTGTTTTCACTCTTAACCAGGTTCCATTAGACGATTACTATTCAGCCTTGAAGCTCTATGTTCAACATAAACGATATCCTGCAGGTATTAAAGATGATTATAAGAGAGTCATACGGAAAATGGCTCAGAACTATGTTATTGAAAAAGATGTTCTCTATTATAAATCTGGCTCCAAATTGAAGAAGACTGTGATGGATGAATTAGAACGATTCAAGCTTCTCAAGGAAGCTCATGTCTTAGAAAATGGTAAGAGGAAATTACACTTCTGTTGCTTTTTTTTATTATTGCTTTATTTCTTTTTAATAAATGAATTTGGCAAATGAATAAAGAAAAAAAAATACAAACTTTGGTATGAAAATCAGCTCCCAGCACAGAATGAAATGTAATCTTAGTGTTTTTAATGCAAGAAATAAATGTAAATTATTTAAATGTTTCTCTGAATTCATTTCAAGCATTGATTTAATGATTTCATTTTTCTTTTGTTTATATAAAAGTAGTTCTACTGATCTTAAAAAATAGTAGAGTTTAAATTTGATGTAAATTTATTTAGAGGTTTGCTTAGTTTATTATTCTGTAAAAAGTTCAATAGTTCATTGTGAATTTTTCTTTTTCCTTACTATGTGATTCTTGAGACTGATTTTAAAAAAAGACAAAGCCCCCCCCCTTCCCCCCATCAAACATCAGTGAATTTTACTAGATGTTAAAATGTATAGTTTTTCGTTTCCTTTTCGATAATTACATGTCGTTTTTGTAAAAAGTTTTCAGTCAAAATAATGCTGGGAACATTTACACATAGCCAATAGAATGTTGCTGTGTCAGTATGAAATAAAAAAAAAAAACTCATTAAACCAATTCTCTTTTAGAGTAACCTTAAATATATTAATAAAATGGATTCATTAAATTTTTCTATATTGCCTTTTTTACAGGCACTCATCTTGGACGTTTCCGAACGCTTGCACGTTTGAATGACTATTACTGGAAAGGGATGACAGTGGATGCTCTTGCTCTCGTAAAGACCTGTCCTGTCTGTGAGCATGGCAATGAACGAAGGAAGTCTGAAGGAGATCCTAATCCAGCTCAAGAAAGCTTCTTAAATTTAATCAAGGAGGTCTTTCTCATTTTTTAGTTTTCAATTCTAAGTTTCTTGGGTTTCATTGCATTTTTGCTTTTCTGTAATTATCCTTGTCATTTTTCTTTTTTTGTTGGTCAGGGGCTTATCAATACTTCATTGGCCATTAATTTTTATTTCCTTACAGATTACTTTTAAATAAACAAAAATTGAAAGTTAAAAGCAATTTGATAGTCAGTAAATTATTTTTCTTTTCCTGTTTTTTAAAACCATTTCTGTCATAACATTTTATCATACCAAAGACAATATATTGTTTACAAATAGAAATTAAATTTAAATCTATAATATAATTTCTTCAGTCATTGAAAAACCCATATTCTTAATTATCTTTAACAACAAACAACTCTTACAAGAATTCTACATGCAGTAAAAATTCTTTGCTATTTCATATGATTTGACAAAAGGTACACGTTTAAACTTTTAGATGCGTAAAGTTTTTTGAAAAACACATGCATTTCTTCTGGCAGTTGTCTGGGAAATTATTCACACGAACCATATCTTTGATGTTCTCAATGTGTTTTGATAATTTTGAACCTCATAAAACATTTTCTTTAACTTTCTGTAAATAACTGTGTATATCATAGTCATAATATTTTAAATTATATTTGGAAAAAAAACTGCAAAGTTGCCTAAAATTCCCATTCAGACATCTCAAAGTTAAACAATTTTCATTTTATGAAACATTTAACTAAAGAAAAAAAAGAGATAACAGTAAATAGCCTTTATTAAGATGATTAAAATCCTACATCTGATGGCTCTATTTTTGCTTTAATTCTTGACCACTGACAATCCCTTTTACTCTGATTTTTCAGTTCAAATATTTGAGTGATAAAAAAAATATTTTTATGGCAGAAAAAAAAATTACTTGGTATTTAATTATGAAACCCTTTTTGTCTGCTGCCACCAGCTGAAATATTTAGTTTGTTGGTGTGAAAAGGGATGAAAATGAAGCAAGGAAAGTAGTGATAAAGTCAGTGGGCAGGTAAAAGTTCGTATATATAGTCCAGATACATTTGGCATTAAATTACAAATGTGAATTTTTCTCTCTCTCTCCCCCCCCCACACACCTAAACCACATACAGACAATAAGTCATACAAGGTTGACCAGAAATCTATATCTTTTCAGCTTTTCATAGCAGTAAATTGAAATGTTGTGTGTCTTAACTTATCTCTTTTAGGCTGATGCAGAGCCAGCTCCATTAAAAGAGGAAGCTCAAATCAAGCTTTATGAGTGCCTGAAGCAGTTTCTGGTGGGTGGCAACAAGAAGACCGCTAATATGACTGCAGAAGAGATTGAATATGCTGAGAAAGAGTCAGCCAGCTATAAACTCAGTGCAGATGGTCTACTCTACCATATTGAGCATCAAGGCATTGATGGTTTGCGTAAGGTTATCATGACTGCTGCAGAAAAACAGAAGATTCTCACAGAGATTCACATTTTAAGAACAGGTTATAATCTTTTCTCAAACTCTGTTGCTTCCCATTTTCTATACAAAGTATTATGGAGTGCTCAACTACTATTGCTTGTGCCAGACTAAGATAAAAAATCTTTTATGGATGCCTATTGTAATTCAATAATTACCTAGTTCATTTTCCAAACCAATTCATGAGAAAATATCTAAGGATGCTTTCATTTTATCAGCTTTTAAAAACTTTTTTTTTTTTTTTTTTTCTTTTATCTAGACAATTTTTGGCTTATGGTCATATCACGTTGGAAAACCTGTTCTTATACGATCACCAAAGTTAAGCAACATTGAGCCTGGTCAGTACCTAGATGGGTAACCGCTTGGGAATACCAGGTGCTGTAAGCTTGGATGTGCCAGTGTTGTCATGGATAACAGCTCGGCATTGGAAATTGGAGAACCGAATTCCAATTCCAGTCGGGTTCGTTATATTCACTTAAGCGCAAATACCCTTGGGAAAGGTATGAATCCACCACTTCTCCCCCCAAGTATGGGTTAATTAATAGGATTTATCAGTAAATCATTATCTCCCAAATATTTCTTACAATCTAAAATACTTTCTGGCTTTAAATAACCTGCAAAAGGTTGATACACGATAAAAAAAACTATTTGAAAATATTGAAATTGTCAACATAATGACCCACCTTAAAGAAATAGGTTTATACCAAAACATATAACACCTATAATAGGCTATCTACAAACTATATGGCTATAAAACACATGAAAATATAAGATGTACAAAGTATCTGTAGTTGAAGGCATAAAATTATGTAAAAAAAAAATATTTAGATTTCAGCATTAACCCTCAATCTACCAATGAGTTTATAATTTCTTTTTTTCAAAACTAATTTTTTTTTTCATCCTTATAAGTATTCTTTTCAAATAATTTTTGTGAATTATTTTTTCTTCATTTTCTATCATCTACGTAAGGGAAATAAATTTAGAACAAAACATAAAATTTTGGTGAGAGACATCTTTTATTATCAAGTAGGTCTATTGGACCCATGGTTAAAATTTTTAATTAAATAAAAAATCTTGTCCATTCTAAATAGGTTTCATTTTTTTTTTTTTTTTTTTCTGAAGATGATAATGAAAGTCATAATGTCAGCATTACTTATTCAGAATGGGATGATTATATGAATGATGACCACAAAGCTGACAGAAATGATTATTCAAATCCTTCAATGATGAATGAAATACATTATTCAGAAGATAAGTCTGAAATTTAGTCTTCTAAACCGATTGAAATGGTACAGGGAAAAACTCTATCCTACAAATTTCTTACATCAAAAGCCTGGACCTTCATGTTTTGAAAGAAGATCTTGTGTTTCAGTTCTTTCATTATTTATATTGTTCAAGAAGCTAAATCTGAAAATAATCCAAAAATGAACAAATGCTGAAGGTATTCGGGTCTTGCAGGCATTGATAAAAGATCTAGTGAACAATACACTGTCCAGGAAGCATCCAATGAGAGAAATAAATAAAGATGTGTGGTCCTAAAATGGATAAAATGCAAACTGTCTGTCTTATTTGCCAAAAACATGTCTGTCAAACTCATTTAAACATATTCTGTGCAAAATATAGTGATGAATTGTAATTTTTTTTAAAATATAATTAAGTTAATTTCAAACTAAATGCAAAGATGTATTGTAATTTTTCTGTTTCAGTGAATAAATTTTGATTAAAATTATTACTTAGTCCATCTGTAATTATACATACCTAATATCATTAAAAAATGCAAAATGTTTTAAATAGTTTAAAAAAAAAAAAAAAAAAAATTAGAAATGGATCCATTGGACCCAGGTGGTATTTAACGGAAGTCAGTTTTCTTGGTAGATGGAGGGTTAAATAACCAATAGGAGTTGATATGCCACTAAGCAAAAACAACCAAACCAAACCAAACTTGACAATTTTCAAAATCTTTTTCATGTTGTTTCCAGTAATTAAAGAAGTTGTTGTTTTTTTTTTTTTGTTTTTTTTTTTATAATAAGCAGAATTGGTCATTTTAATTTTTATTTTTCAAAATGGAGAACATGAAAAAGAACTCCTGTGGTTAATGTTAGATTTGTAACTAGCCACTCATTTTAAGAAATTCTTAGCTATAGGGGCTAATGCTTTTCAAAGCAGTTTTGTAAAATCTACAATACATGCTGTTAATTGTCCAAATATGATTATTACAGCAGCACCACTTTTAAATATGTTTTAAGAAGCTTTTGAATGCGAATTAGATAAGAATGAGTGTATCTTTGATAAGAATTGTCTCCGTTTTTGTTTCAAGCAAAGCCAATTAATGTGTTTTTGAAATGAACTTTCTTTTCTCTGCATCCAGTTGAGATTCTCCACATCTTTGAAAATGGACATCAGTAGTTTCTGCAGTTTGAACTGATCCCCAATCCTATCCAACAAAGAAAGGCAAAATCGTTGTGCTTGATTGAGTTTTATTTCCTCCTAATCACTTAAATCCAGAGGGATTTGATGCATTAGTGGACAAGGAAATTAAAATATTTCTTTTTTTTTTTTTTTTTTTTTTTTTTTGATAGTGGACAAGGAAATTAAAATTTCTTTCTTTTTTTCTTTTTTTTTTTGATGCATTAGTGGACAAGGAAATTAAAATTTTTTTTTTTTTTTTTTTTTTTTGATGCATTAGTGGACAAGGAAATTAAAATATTTCTTTTTTTTTTTTTTTTTTTTTTTAACCTTAGCTCCTTATTTTTTTTCACCTTTGTGCAAATCAGTCAACTGCAGTAAGTCATATATAAGCAAAAATCTAAGAAAATATCTTCCACATGGATTTATAGAAATTAACATCTGCATGTAAACATTTCTTTATGACTTACTACAGTGATCAATTTGAATAAAAGACATAAGACCCGGTCCAAAGAAATCATCTGATTTTGATAGAGGACACTCATTGAAACTTATTCTCCAGATTTGATCTTCAGATTGTTACACTTCTTATTTCCTCAACAATTTGAAAACATTTTTTTTTTAAAAAAAAATGTTTATTAAAAAAACAAGTTTTAACTGGAAAGTGTCACATGGTTATAGAAAAGAAAGGAAAATATTTTGATGATTAAATAAGGCGATGAATTTCTAGGATTTCTGAATTTATATTTATCCTCAAATACTGAAAACTTTTGCATCACTATATACAAAGATATTTATCAAAAATTGTATTTGATCCTAAAGTTGTCTACATCAGAATCCTGCATTTTGAAGAAATTAGTTTTCCTGTTTCTTGTAGACAATGTAGCCATGAGATTGTTAAAATTTTTACTTTTGTTCTTGTAGGCATTCATCGTGGAGTGGAACGTACGAAAGCAATTCTGCATGGCAACTATTTTTGGGTTGGCATGAACAGAGACTTAAAGGAATATTTGGAAAAATGTTGTCTGACAAGAGTTTTCCCTGAAGACAAAAAACAGAAATCCCAGGAAGATAAGCTGGCCAAATTTGCAGAATATTTCATGATGGACATGAATCCAGCAAATGTAAGTTTCTCACCCGGCTTTAAAATATCGGATACATACACCAATTGCCTCTTTTGTTTTCTTCCTTACCATCACTCATCACCTCTCATATTTTTTGATACATTAATCTTGCTTGGTGAAGTTTTTAATAATGATCATTATGTAATATTCTGTGTCCTGAGCTAGGATATGGTTTAGCCGACTGATGTTAATCCAGGTGAGGAGTGTGTCAATGCTAGCCGAGTCTCGCTTATATGTTGTCTTGTGTCAGATTAAGCTTAATGAATACCTGTAGGCACCTTCTTGTGAATTGATGAATTGCAAGGCATTTTAGACAGTGCTCATTTTTGTTGAATATAGCATCATATCCAGAAGAAAGGTCAGCATGAAATGAATCCTCCCATAGACTCCCCCCCCCCTTTTTTTTTGAGGGATGGGTAAGTGAAAATGTTGGCATTTAGTAAAAGACAAATCAGTGAATCTATGTAGGAACAAATAGGCAAGTCTCTGCTTGTCTAAGGAAATTAGAACCTCTGTTCCAAGGGATCAATAAAGACTCAATACTAGTTATTAAAAAAAAAAAAAAAATACTGACCAAAGAACTTCAGTCAGAAATCTGCAAAAAAACTAGAGTATATATCATTGATGATTTGTTAGCAGAGTGCAATAGTTAAAATTTCTCTTTTCCTTGTGTATTGTAAAATCTGAAATCCACAATGAAGTTTTAAAGCATTCAGACTAATGGTTGTAAAATTGCTGATCATGTAATCAGTAACGTCAAAAGGACAGATTAATAATCTTCGTTTGAATGATCCATGGGAATTTAGAAACCCCAAAAGTGAATGATGTAAGTTTAAATAAATCATTTGAAAGGCACAAAGTGTAATCTCCAAAATGAAGCTGAAACCTGAATTTTTTATCGGCCTGAATCGGCTTCAAAAAACACTTGTCAATTAGACATCAATATTTCTTACATTTATGATTACTTATAAAAAGATGAAAACTTTTTTTTTTCTTTTATACTTGAACTAAAAGTAGCCTAATGTTGTCTGCTACACAATGTCTTTCATTTTACCGGCCTTTGTCTTTCATCAGGCGATCCCTGTTTTACCATTTTTTTTTTTTTTTTTTTTTATATATATATATATATATATATATATATATATAAGCATCTTCTGTACTTAAATTTGACATTAGTATTGTTTAAACCATTTAAAAAAAGACCAAAGAAAAAAAGAAAAGAAAAATGTTGAAATTGTAATTTCAAAATTTTCTTCCATTTCTATTTAGGTGCTTTTTGGCTATGATAAAAAAAGAAACCAAAAGCAACCTGATAAAAATGGAATTTAAATTGTAAAGTTTGCAGATGCATTGTGCCGACCTATCTGTTCACCACTTCCCAGGAAAAAAAAAATTAGTTGTTGAATCACAATGCATTTTATTTGATATTTTGTTTTATTTTTACAGGCTGTCGAAGATCCGACAAACTTGCCTTCAAGTGACAAAGAACCTGAGAACATACTCACATCAGTTGGTCTCAAAGAGAAAACCCCAAATGTCGAAGTAAAGAGCAATTCTTTGAAGACTTCTGACAATCGGGGAAATGATGATGCCATGGAAGAAGCTCTAGTTGAAGCTGCTCAAGCAGCTGAGGCAAATGTAGCAGCATCTGCTAATTGCTTGGAGACTGCTGACATTGCAGAACCTACTACAACTATCACTGTGGTTGAGTCCATCACTACCCCACCTCCTAACACTACAAGTACATCAGCTAGTGAACCTGATACGGTCACCATTACGACTGCCTCGAGTGAAATAGCCACTACTGATAGTGTCTCTGCCTCTTCTACTGCCATACAATCTGAAAGTCAGGCTGCAGCTTTAACCGAGGCTCAAGCTGTTGATAGTAATGTGGTTGATGCCAGTGAGATGATAAAACCAACAGAGGTTGCTTTGCCTGTTTCTGAAAAGGTTGTGAAGACGTACAGTGAGGTTGCCTGTAATACAGAAGACAGTGACGTAATTGATGACCTGGACGATTCAGAGGAGGAAGACCTGGATGAGGAAGTAGTGACCTCTAAGGGTGTGTCGGGAAGTTCAGTAAATACTATGATTGTTGTACCAATTACATCCGAAACTGGCTCACCAAGCAATGTAAACCAAACTCCAAAGGTGGTCAGGAGCCTGTC
Source organism: Acanthosepion pharaonis (assembly GCA_903632075.3). Lineage (NCBI taxonomy): Eukaryota > Metazoa > Mollusca > Cephalopoda > Sepiida > Sepiidae > Acanthosepion > Acanthosepion pharaonis. The sequence goes on from CAHIKZ030003205.1 coordinate 191,325, forward strand.
ACAGCGTGTGCACCCAAGGCGACTGAATGATGAACTGAAAAAGGACTCTAAGAATGTTCTTGATGATGCTGCTGCTAATGATATGGATGAAGTGCAGAGTGCTGTGAACAATCTGAAATCTGAAGTGGATGACATTGAAATGCCGGACGATGTTGCTACCCTGACTTCGATGATCCAACGGAGACAGACCGCAGTTGCCGGGGAAAATGTTGAGACTCCAGTTACCACTGTGAGGGCTTCATCTTCTGTAGTGAGCCTAAAAAGGAATTTTGAAGAGGAGGAGGAAGAGGAGGGTGAACTGGAAGAAGGGGAGGTGATTAAAGAAGAATGTGTCAGTTTGAACCCTTCACTGACAGAATTGGGGATCCAGAAAGGCGTCAAGAAGGTGAAAGGGAAACGAGGAAAGAGGAAAAAACAACTTGCCTGTAGTATTTGTGGTGCCTTGTTTGGTGGACCAGTCACATTACAAAGTGAGTACGAGAACACACCTCTCTTTTTATTCTTAAGCTGATGATATGTCTGTCAAGGCCACATTCTTGTTGTAGATTATCCAATAACTAGTAAAGATAGAAATGAAAGTTTAATAAAGAGTGGAAGGGAGATTAGTTCTTTGTATTGATATTTTACTCAGTTTAGTAATGTATGGGGGGGGGTTCACAGTAAAGATGAAAACCTACTGCAGTTGTAATGTTCAGCAAGATTATCTTACTAATAATTGCATGATAGTAATTTGCTCAAAATTCAGTTGGAGTAAAAAGACAGGATTTAAAACAGGTTAACAGCTGAAGCCATAAATTTAATTATAATACAATTTTACCAGTTGTTGGCTTTTGAATCCAAATAAATTGTTTCAAATTCTCTTCAAGGAAATTCTTATTCCATGAAAAGTAGTCATTAGCTTTTCTGCAGTGAAATATCTGAGTCTCTTAAAATTGAATAAAACCAAAACTTTTTCTGTTGCAATTGCGCCAAAAGGTTATAAGTTTTAAATTATAAAATCAAATTGCTAAAGAACAATTTGAATTTCTTTTGTTAAGTTTTCAAATTAAATTCATCTGAACTTAACATTCAACACAAAAAGATGTTAAAATCTTCCCCACTTTATGTATTAAAATCCTTCTTTTGTAAACTTGCATCTTGTCTTCATTTTCTCCTCTTCACAATGCTCTGACAGTTTTCCATCCATGCTATTTATTTAGCCTCTGGGGAATTCATGTTGTTCAACTCTGTCTTGGTATCAAAAATGTTGAATAAATAAAGGTGCTTGACAGTTTAAAATATGGAAATACATATTTTACTGATATAAACTTTTTTTCTTTTTTTTTTATGAATTCAGGTTTTAGACACTAAAATTTAGAATGGAAATTCTCTTTGCCCTTGTAACCCCAAAGAAGAAAAGAAATTCAAATAATGCTATTTATCCTAGTAGAAGAGTTGAATGATTTCTTTGCACATATATTGGGTTATTCCAAATCAAAACTAAATTTTCTGAAGTTCCCATGGCCACCATCTCAGATTTTTATGAAATGATCATTTTGATATCTTCTTAAAATGCAAACTTATGAAGTGTCAAAGTTGGCAAATTGTACCATTTTGAGAGCAACAAAAATTGACAGCAAATTTCATCAGGCCATAGCTTCTGAACCAAGTGGCAATGGAAGCTAAAATATTAGGGTTTTAGGGCTTCTGATTGGGGTGTACCATATATATATATATATATATATATATATATATATAATATATATATATATAAATAAATCTGAGATGGTGCCCATGGGAGCATTGGTTGAGCTGATATGGAATGATCCACACATACATAAATCTAAACTGATTTTGTTTTTGCTTGCAGTTCACATGAGCACTCATTCTGGCCAGAAACCTTTTGGCTGTGAAGTTTGTGGCAAAAGATTCACTGAACGTAAATATGTTCGCATTCATATGAGACGACACACAGGAGAAAAACCTTATTTGTATGTTTTATTTTTTTTTTGTTTTGTTTTCTTTCCCCCTTTCATGTCTTGAAAACTGAAAAATTAATTTTCCAAACTATCTGATATTATGAGGGATACTCCAAAAGTAATGAATCATATTTATTTCCTCCCAAACTACACAACGTTAGATGGATTAATTTTCTTTCCCACATAGACAGCAATACTGGCAAATGCATTTTTGCCAATGCTGAACACAAATCTGCATTCTGTACTTGGGAGGTTGCTTATCCCACCCATCACTGTTACTGCTTTTGAAAACACATTTGCTCTCAACATGTGTTCATGTCTACTCTTTGGTCTCTATAAATTTTCCAAAATTTGTAATGAATGTTAATTATTGTTTCATATGAACTTTTATGTCGGATGCCATTTTGCCAGACTGCTACTTGGCTGCTATCTGTAACAAAGCAAAAAAAAAAAAAAAAAAAAAAAAAAAAAAATGGCTAGAATGCTTGCTTTCTTTTGCTGTATGTTTAATATCTCTATCTGAGATCATGGGGACCAGTGAAATAAAATGGTGGGGAGCATTGCTTTTGGGGTGGCTCTCATATGATATAACCTATTGTCCGATTCACACTCCTCTCCATGTCTTTTGAACAGGAGTACAGGTTTATTCTTTTGTTTCCTGTCTATCATTGTTTCTGATTCCTTCTAAATTCTTCTCATTCCCCTTCACTGCCACTAACTCCTTCTGTCTTAGTGGCATTCACCCCTTGCATGGGGTGAATTGATTAAAATAAAATATATAAATTTTGTTAAAGCATTTGTGTTACAAATTTATTTTCTTAATAATTGTTGTCACCTATTGTTGCCTAAAAATCATGTTTATATTTTGTTGTTGCTGTTATAAATAATTTTAATAGCAATCCAAAAATAAAATTGATAAAATTAAAATAATGTCTGGTATTTTTCTGTTTTCGCCTTTTAGATGTAGCATATGTGGTAAGGGATTCCCAAGAACACAATCGCTACAGTCACATATGATGGTCCATGAGAAAGGAGTTGAGAATCCACAGAAATGTGAGGTCTGCAACCGGCCATTCGCTTCTGAGAACCGCCTGCGTGCACACATGGAAGCCAAGCATCCTGCAGTCCCAAAAGTCTACAAGTGTGCTGAATGTAATCGAGTCTTCACGGCAATGCGTAAGTCAAAAGTCACACATCAGTTGTAGTACAATTCTACCTAACTTGCATAAAAAGCTACTTTGCATGCATTTATATATACATTTTTACATACATACATACATATATGTATAGTGGTGCGATCGATAAATTGTCATCTAATTGATGCAAAAATAACACTGACATCTCATTTTAACCGATATATTTACCAAAATTACACAAAAATGTCTTTAAATACTAAGTAAATTTATTCAATAAAATCGCCATTGGCTTCAACCATGGCCTCCAGACAACTTCAGAATCTCCTGCAACTCTTCCGGGCAGTCTTCTTGTTTAAGTTTGTGAATGCTGCCATAATCCTTGCTTTCAGTTCATCTTCAGTGTTACAAGGAGTTTTGTTGGTCTCTCACTCAACTGCATCCCACACACATAATAACTAAGGAGATTGTAGTCTGGGGAGTTAGGTGGCCAGATGTAAGGGGTGATGTGGTTGCAGAAATTGTCTGACAGCCATGACTGAGTTCTCCTGCTTGTGTGGCATGATGCAGGGTCATATTGCCATGGATAGGGTCTCCTAGCAGCCACCTTCTTGACACAGGGCAGCACTACCACCTCAAGATGCTCCATGTTGAGTCTGAGGTCCTCATCAACAAATTCGGGAGTTCTTTTATCAGAATGATCAGAGCGAGTTTTCCGAGCTGCCATACTTTTGAAATCACCATAATATTTCTCCAATTCTTTCCAAATCCTCTGCATTGTCCTCAGATTGATGCCAAAACTCTGAATTGGAGCTTCCAGTGAGAATGCCAAGCAGTACAGCATGCCATTTCTAAATTTCTGGCAGAGTGAATTGCATCATAGTGGTCTTTTTCTCACAGACTGACCCTACTATACTGTGCAGTTGACAAAGTCCAAAACAAACAATACACATATGCAAAATTAGAAATATATAATGGTGACAATTTACCCATCGCACTGTGTGTGTATGTATGTGTGTGTATATATATATGTGTGTGTGTGCAATCAATTTACAAATTCATGAATTATTCACACAAAAACAAATACAAACTTTAATGATTTAATTGGCGAGAAATCCATCGTCGCAAACAATTCAAATAATATACAAAAACCTCCGAATCCGTTATGAATGAATTGATCCTTGTTTCCATAAATTTCTGCCGTATTAGTTCTTATTTTTACTACAAGCTTTCATCTGTTCCTACAGACATCTTAGGTATAGAATAGATGTTGTTCTTGTTTTTTCTCTTAGTAATAAGAGGACAACGAAAATATATGTATTGTTGTATCCGAAAATGCTATTGAAAATGAGTTATTATTTTTGGAGCGCGCAGTAGCAACGCTGAGTTTGATTTTAAATTTTTAAAGGTTGTGCGTTCGTATAAATATGGTGATGAACGAATTTTTTACTGGTAAATGGAGGTTTTTGTATATTATTTGAATTGTTTGCGATGATGGATTTCTCGCCAATTAAATCATTAACCTTTGCTTTTGTTTTTGTGTGAATAATTCATGAATATATATATATATATATGTCTGTATATGACTATTGATAGCCATATACAAAACAGCTTGAAACAGACTATATCTATATATATAGCAAAAGAACAAAAATTTACCTCAACATAGATATAGTCTATTTCAAGCTGTTTTGTATATGGCTATCAAGTCGTATACAGACTTTATCTATGTTGGGGTAATTTTTTTTTTTTTTTGCTGTAAAAAATACATATGCTCTGTTAAAATAAAAACATCGAGCACTCTGTGAATCAGTTTTAATAATTAATATTACTAGGATCCACTCAGATTACCTGTACTCTGTGTTTGTTTTTTTTAAAAAGAAAAAAAAAAGGCTTTTTTTTTTTTTTTTTTTTTTTTAAACATTTTTTTCCAATATAAAACTGCAGACCAAGTTTAGTATAATTCCATTGGCTCTGGACTCTTTACATCCATATAGAATTTTTGTTAAGTATATAAACCAAAGAAAAGTAACTGTCAACTTTCAACTGGGCTTTTTGCTTCTCTTGTTCTCCATCACTGCTAGCCTGACTGTGTGATATCATATTTGACAAAATATCACAGCTGCTTAACCAAGAAGCTGAAAAAGTTTGGTGGTGATATGTTTGAACATCTCTGCTTGTCCTCTTCTAAAAATGAACAAGAAAAGTTCTTTTATGGAGGCTGGAGTACAGTGGGGCCATTACATGGGGTTTGCAGATATTTGACCCTAACTAGACAAAAAAAAAAAAAAATTAGACTTTGGAGCTGGTTGAGGGCTTGTTAATCTTGTATCAACAATAGACCGTTCAGAAAGAAAACAAAAATCTTAAAACCAAATTTCCATATTTGGGCCCAAAAATTGAAATAATGTTTAGTGAATATTGACAGCTTGTTTGATTCATATTAATGAGGTAAATTTTTTGAATTTTCCGCAAATTTGAGTGTCTGGAATTAAATTTCCTTTTTTGGGCAAATCACTCTCCCATAATTATTGAAGTAGCAGGAAATAGTTGTACACACATTGTTAGCCTTGACAAGATCCAATCATCTTGTACATTTAACGTGTTCAGTGAAGGAGGGGGGTGTATTCACCATTTGATAATTTTGTGGCAATACGTGCTTAAATGTTTTAGGAAGTTTTCATAAACATTTCTTTTCATGGTTAGTCGTAAGGAATTGTAAATGTTGGACAACCTTACAATAATATTTATTAAGAATTTATTACAGGAAATATCAAGTTTTACAGAAACATTGTTGACAATTATGTATTTAGTTACATAACAAATAAATAAAAATAATATAAATTTTGATGCTATATTCAATTTGTTGATAATATTTTTCATTTTCTCCTTTGTTATTGTCAGCATTTTAGAATAATTTGGCTGCAATGCTAAGTTTCTTCAGTTGAACAAACTGAAGCTATTTTGTTTACGCTTTGTTACCTCTCTTTTCCATTGTTTTTAGATCGCTTTCTTCCAGTCATAGGCAATAGTTAAATTCTGAAATTTAGAATGATTTTATTCCATTTCAAAAATAAAGCCTGTAAAAAGGAATATTTTAATATACGACCAAAAATAAAATACTTTTGACAAAAAACCTTAATGATTTCACTATAATTATGTAACAATAACGTAATGATATTCCAGACAAATCTATGGTTTTTGTTACCTCATTTCATTTAGATTGAAATATTGTGTAATTGGCACTAATATTTTGTAAAATACTTGGATATTATATAAGGAATAGTTCGCAATGAAAAAAGCAATTTATGATTTTCTTTTCTTTTTTTTTTGACTACGCCCCCTTCCTCTGCTGAATGCATCATTTATAGAAAACAAATTTTCACTTTGAAATTTATGTAGACGTTTTTTTTTTTATTATTGATAAAGGAAAAGCAGGAGTGTCATCATGTGACTATTTTATAAAATTTTTAACTTTGTAATATTCGAGGTGGTGACAAATTTGCTTTAAATTTAAGGGTAATCAAATCTTCAGAATTTCTATTTTGTACAATAGCTTTAAGGTTTTTGTTTTTAAAATCTAATTTACTGCTTCTTTCATAAGAAATTGACATCTGCCTTGTTCTTGTTGATGTCATTTTTTTTTTTCTTTTTTGTTTTGTAGGAAGTCTCAAACGTCACATTGAAGCTCACATGGGTCTGAAACGCTATGAATGTCAACACTGCGGTAGGCGTTTTCTGAGGAAAGAATATCTGCGCAGTCATGCGTCTCAGCATACGGGTGAAGTGTCACCTCTTCCCAAGCGAAAGAAAACTACCATGCCATGTCCTCAATTGAAAATTACTGTTGGCTCCAACACTTACTCAGTATTCACGTCTGATGCAGCTGCAGTTACCCCAGAACAACAGGAGACTTGGGTAGCAGCTGAGTTAGTGCAAAATGAGGAACAGGTACAAGATCCGAATGAGACAGCTCGTGCCACAGAAAGTGTAGAGCAGAGTGTTGAGGCTCCACTCTTTTTCATTGCACCTAATCAAGTGGAGTACGAGGTGGAGTGTACATCAAGTGGAGGTACTGAACTCACGGAAGCAGATCTTACTGCCATTAATATTCTGGCACAAGCCACACTCAATACTCCTACTGCACTCCCACTCACATGAGAATGACCACCAACTGGAAAGACTATGCCCTTTTCCATGCATAAAAAGGAAAAAAAAAAATACATGTTTGTAGATATGGATTCCTACAGACATATTTGTGTATTATATATATATATATCTCCTTTTCTGAGGCTATACTTTTTGTATACCCCCCCCCAAAAAGAATATTTGAAAACCTCTTTACCTTTTAGGTAATGAAAAAATGTGTTTGGGTTTCATATGCATGAATGTTTGACAAGATTGCCTCAGGCTTTTTTCCTTTTCTTTTTTATCTTCTCATAACACCCCCCCCTAAAAATTTAAGACAGTTGAAAAGAATAAATATCCCCTTCCCCATCTCCTTTCTATTTCTGAAAAAAAAAACCCCAAACTTTTTTTTTTTTTTACTCTGGAAATAATCTTAATTTGTCTCTTTTCATCCCTTCCATCATGATAAACTAGCAATCCAGGCATGCATTTGCATGCCCCTAGTATTATATCATGATTACAGAAACGCACTTGAAAAGGCTTTCATCACTTCCCCCAAATATTTTATTTTCTTTATTCATCTACCAAAACATGAAATACCAGTGTTCTCATTCTTTCATCTATATTAAAAAAAAAAATAAAAAAGCATTTCCCCTCCCCCACCTTCTATATCAGCACATTAAACTGAACAAAAGTTAAATTTTGTCTTTGTTGTTACATTACCCCACTCCCCCACACACTTTTAAAAGCGAAACTTTTTTTTTTTCATAAAGAGCAGAACCCAAAATTGTTGTTGTTAAAGGTTTACTGCATTGGATACACGTTCAGTTTTATACTTATCACCTTGGTGCCACATTAATTTTTCATCCCCATCATTGCAGTCTCTTCCTTGGAAGTGACAGGGTGAGGGCAAGTGAATTCTCTCTCTCTCATAGCAAACTTAAATGTATCATTTAATTTGTAGGAATAACAGCTTTATTATCAGCAACAGCCAAATTTCATGAGTGGAGTGCTGGAGGAATTGGGTTGTCTTCCCTTGAAAAAGATTTAGTTCCAATAATCTGATAATGGTGAGATGAGCCATTTCTTTAGGCTTGGAAATATTCTGCATTCATTGTGCAAACAAATGTTGTTGTCAATTGAAATTTATAAATAACTTCCCTTAAAACAGTTTCTCAGGAAAATTGGTTTCTTGTTTGAAGTCAATGTGGAAAGTCAACCTCCTGATTAATCATCATTTTCTCTTTAACACAACTAAAATGGATAAACATGTAACAAAAGTTTTCAAGTACTATAGTTTATATTATTTGGTATTACAGAATCAGAAAGAAGTGTACCAATCTCCAATGAAAGATGGTTCTCTCTAAACAGTTGTACACAGCTGGCAGAATTAGACACCATACAAGTTTAGAACTGACAAGGCTATTTTAAGAACAGAACTCAAATTCTCACATTAATGTTTAGGCTTCGTAGCATCTTGTGGTGCTGGCATAAAAGTGCCCCCAGAATGAGCTAGTGTGCTCAAATTTGTTACAACTGATCCATATACTGAGGTATTTTAAGTGTAGTATTTAATTCTGCATCCTGAATTTTTATAGATGCCATCACTTTCATTCATTCAAATTCCAAATCCTTGTTTCTCTTTCAGAAAGGCTTTTATCTTGAGTCCTACTTCTTGGAACACTTATTGGACAATGTAGATTTTTTTTTTTTTTTTTGTTAAAGATAAATTTTTGTCTCAAGTATGAATGTCATCAGCATATGCAATCCTCAAGAGAGGAAGCTTGATTTGGAATATGACATGGGCACTGATTGCTTAAATATTCCATCTCTTCATATCTGTGCATATATATTCTAGGAAGGTATTAAAATGATTTGGTATCAGGGTCTTCATACAATCCTCAAACCAAAAGTTGTTCCTATCAGAACTTGGATGATGCTTCTTGATAGGGTCATGCTATTTCCTGGAGTTGTCTTGATGACATTACATACATAATGGCTTGGAATTGCAGAGCCAAGTTTCAATTCCAGTTGGGTTTGTTATATTCATTGATGTACAAATACCCTTGAGCAGTGTATGAATTCACCTATTCTCCCCCAGCTACGTGTTAAGCCATAAAAAAAACAAATCAATCAACCCTATATGCCACTGAGAACAAAGGCCAAATATTCATTAGTGCTTTCACCATAATTGCCTCAGTACAAAAATGGCCGTTAATGTTTGACTGAAGCCCCCACTAGTTTCATATTCCAGACTTTCATGAAACTGAGAAACTTGATTGTGGATTAAGGGGAAGTCTTTACTACTTTAGAAAATTCAGCCTGTGTCAAGCAACCCCCCACCAAAAGAGCTTTCTTGATTTCTTTTTATCATTATTAGCTTTATTGTGATTTAAGTTTGGAGATAAACTCTTGCATTTTCTGATTAGTTTGGATGTAGAGTGTTTTTTTTTTTTTTAAAGGCCAGGACATAAAACATGAGATGTGGAGGAGAGTAAGAATTCCTATGTCAAAAACTTTGCCCCCCCCCTCTTAATAATAAAGTTGGGGGGGGGGTTCTCTTTTAATCCTTTCTAGCAAATTCAAAATTGTTTTTAAAAAAAAAAAAGTTTTTCTCATGTCAGGAGGTGGGCCAGAGATTACTATGGGAAATTTTATGAAATTAAAATTCCACCCTTCATATTAGTTAAAAGCAGGATTCCTTTGAATTTAAATCAAATTTATTTTTTGTCAAAACACATTTAGCATAAAACTGACAGTATTTAATTAGAGTTTTTAAAAAATACCTTAAGGAAAAAAAAAAAAAAAAAATTCTAGGACTAATTAATTTTTACAATTGTTTTCATATCAAATGAAAACTACTAATCATGAATGAAAACACTTCATGCAAATCATCAGACACCAATGTTTTTAAAATAAAAATTATTTTATTAGTGTATAAATGTGTGCTGTTTTTTTGTAAGTACATGCAATGATACAACATTATCAGAAAATAAAGTGATGACCAAAATTTCTAATTCAATGAAACATTAGATTACAGAGTATTAAAAAAAAAAAAACTTCTATTAAGTCTATACTTTAAATCAGCAGCTAATATTCCTTAAATGATGTTTCAAAGCCATTTTAATTTTGGAAGATTTAGTAGAGATTACATCACTGCAATGAAAAAGAAAAATTGAGTTAGATTAAATTCTTTGCTGTATTTAAAAAAATAATTTAAATTATCAGCTTGAAAGCCTTGGGTTGAGTAAAAATAATAGACATTAGTAAATAAATCTTATGAAAAGTGCTAATCCATATCTATCCTAAGATATAAATTTAAAACTAGTAAATTTCCATTGCAATTAAGTTTCAAGCCTCTGTTAATTCTAGACATTTTATGGAAACTAATTAACAAAAGAGAATCTGCGACTCAACATTAAAAGCCATTAAATCAGAATGGCTCAGTAGCAATCAGTTGATACCTGCTTCAAAAGTATCCCCCCATCTCTGCCTTCAGATGGTCAAGCAGCAAAGGTTGGACTTTAGTGCCAATAATCAGTGGGTTTTTGGGACTTTTTTTTTTTTTAATGCAACAGTCTGGTAGAAATGTTATTTTGTTCTGACTTATTTTCCACCCCCCCCGAGCATTACTTTCAGTGTCACTTGTAGAATATCTGTGATGGCCGGAGAGATTGTCTGCAAATAAGATTTTGTCTAAGAAGAAAATAAATTTAAAAAAAAAAAATCTTAGTTATGCATCAATCATAAACCTGTACAGATTTATTTCAACAAATGTATTTACAATAAATAGAAAAGAAATCGAGATCTTTACAACAATGAAACCCCTGTAATGAAGATGAGGTTTTATAAAGGTGATGCAGCTCGGAAAGAGAAAGAGTCCCTGAGTAGCTGGCAGTTACCTACCCGACACATCTGCTTCAATTAAGTGGTTGGTAATGATGGCTACTGCTGCTAAAAAGAAGATGAAATCCCTTCATCTAAAATGATGATGTGCTTTATTAGCAACAGCATGACGATGGTCACAAGAATTGGTAAACAGCAAGAAGAAATAGCTGCTACTAAACTTTCCTCCAACTGAACAGCCTCCAGTGATAACAGCAGCTAATGATCTTGATGCAACGGATAAGTGGATGGTCATGGTAGTAGTGGTGAGAAAGCTTTACAGGTGAGAAAAATCTTCAACAAAAAGTCCTCATGTAAGATTCCTTGAATGAAAATGGAAAAAAAAAAAAAAAAACAACCAAAAAGCTAAGTCCTGAAATGGGACCGGTGGTGTTGTTGATGGTGGTGGTGGTTGTACTCATATTCCCAAGATAAGAGATCCAGTGAAAAGATGTTTACCATTTAAGTGCTGATGAAGGCGTAATACTGGCCAGTAGATAGAAGCTGATGTGGTCACATGGGTCATCCAGGTTGAAAGTGTAAGCAGAGGAACGAGCAGGCAATCAAAAAATAAAAAAAAAGTGGGGGGGAAAATTGCACCTGGATAACCCATAATACTATCCACAAAGTTAACTGGCACAGGGTCACAAACTTCCACTGGACTCATTTCAGATTCTGATTTCAAAGCATTCAGGAATCTTCAGGATTTATAGTCCGAGCTGCTGATATGGAATATATCTGTTTTGGAAAAAATAGAAATCTTTGGGAATTATTGACATGTAAAGACATACTTTGCAAGTTTAAGGAGCTTGTTGATGGATGTGGAATCAAGATAGATGTTTGGCAGATGAATGATAGCCTTAGTGTTTAGCAGACTAAAGAAAAAGTAATGGAAGGAAAAAAAAAAAGTTTTTTTAAAAAAAAAAAAAAAAAAAAAAAATTGCTTTTTTGCTAAAACCCTTATCACAGCCCACCTGAGAGCCATGTGTGATTCTCCGTGCCAAGGTGAGGCAAAAATCAAAACATGACCAAGAGGTGGTCAGAAGTAGCAGTGAAAAATAAATTGACACTGAGCTAACCCTTCTGAAAGGAAAAACTTTCCCCACCCCCCACCAAACTCGCTGGGTGAGCAGCATGGCATATGTTGAACGGGCAGGATTTCAACTACAACGCCTGCACTGCTGCCATGCTCTGCTTGCAATCCACCTTTGTGTTGTCTTCGCTTAGCACCACGCCCTTGTCCACTAGGAACTGCATACAGTCGTCTCGGTTAGAAAACGACAACTCATTCTGGATGTAATCTATCTGCAGCATGGGACGATACCTATTACGTGGGTTAGGTGTATTTGTGGTTTGGAGAAGAGGGCAAACGGACAGGCCAGCAAGGATGAAAAAGAAGAAAACAACATGTTAGCATTCCTAATCACAAGAGCAAACATTCATACACAAAATATATATATATATATATATATATATATAGTGTGTAGACATGAATTTTAAAATAATGTTGCAAACTGACATTTAACAGTAACTTACCTGGAAAGGAGGAGGAAAAAAAATAAAAAGCCAAAGACCAAAACAATCACAAGCAAAGACGAAACCTATCAAGCAAAATAGATTTTTTAGACACACACCTAAAATACTCACCAACAATTCCTTTACTTACCTTTAAAAGTATAAAAGATTCTGCATCTTATTTTAGCAAAAGGAAGAGTCCCTCCCCTCAGAAGTTTTAAATTTGACTTAAAATTTATATTGAACACGTTAGTATATAAATTAAATCAAACTTGCATTTTAACAGAGTTGGTAGGGGAGGGGAGATGTTCACAAAGATTGATTCAAAATGAAACTAGCATAATGAAGAAATGGGGTGGGGTAATTAAAGAAACTTTCCAAATTAGATGAAACATTGTAGTCAAATTTCTTAGTTAAATATTTAGAAAGTGGGCATGCATTTCATTGGATGTTATGTCCAAAATGACTAAGGAAAGAACTAAATCTGGCAGCAAATGTGATCCTTACAGAATGAAGTACAACACAGCAGCAGACAAATACAGACTAACAAGACAAACATTTCTAATCAACCGACAAAAATGCTCATCTGTTTTTCTATTGCATATTAGTGAGGAAGGGAACCAAATATTTTACTTCAGAGCAAAACTAATATGAAAAAAAAATTTGATAAAATTATATTAATCACTTGATTATAAGTGTTAATGTTGGATTCTCTAATTTCATGAATAATTGGGTCATGCATGATGTTAATTAACTACAAAAGCAGTAAAGTCACATGAACAGATTAAAAAAAAAAAAAAAAGAAAATGGCAAAGCTTTTTAACACATCTAATGTTGGTTCACAAATGTAAATTTAGATAAACTTTTAAGCTAAAAACAAGAAGCATGCAAATTTAGAATATTCACAAATGTACATTAAAGAGTGCAATAATCCAAATTTGTTGATAAAATTGGTCAGAGCTGAAAGAGAAGACAATTTTGCATTGCAATGGCATCAGAATTAAAGGATAGAACATTTTAAACCACAAGTGAGGCCAGACAACAACAACAGTAGCATTATATATTATAAACAGAACTGTGACAATGAACAAGATAAAAAAAAAAAATATAGAAAAATCACAGGAACCAGAATTACTGGCTTTTTCAATGTTGCAAATTGGGTAAAAGGATATTTGAAGCTTAAACCAATCAATAATCCATGTAAGACTTAGTATTTTCCGAGATTAAAATATTCAAACAATTAACAATAAGGAAAAGAAAAAAATTTAGCAGGAAGAAAGAGGAAATAATGCATATTCCAAACTTTGTAAAGATCCCAAATAATTTCCAGTTAAGCATTGAGCAGTTAAACAAAAGGTATTAGAATTGTTAGTCAACTGGTGATTGGCACTAAATTTGCAAAAAGAAATATTTTGAAGCCAGAATGGACAAACTGAAACTTTCTTTTCAGTTTTGGCTCATGTATGTTTTTATGTATTTCTTTTTTTTTTTCAAAACCTAAGTTAATCTCGTTTCTCATACTAAAGGAAATCTTAAAAAAAGAAAAAAAAAAAGGGACTAAAAATGAATGGAAGAGAATTAAGATAAACTGAAGTAAAACATGGTATAAAGTGGAAGGTGAAAGGTGAAGCACTGAAATACATACGATTTGACAATGGTTTTTAATGCAGATTTTCTGACTCTTTCCACAAACCAATCCATAAGATAGCCGGACATTTTTGGTGCACAACGGTAGAGCTTAAAAAATCTATGGTAATTATTGAGTGCCCAAGCAGATCTCACTTCTAATGCATGATAAACACATTCATCTTTTCTGTGTAAAGGTTTTAAAGAGGAAAGAGCAGTAGTTAAATCTGAGACAAAAAGTTAAGGATAAAATGAAATATAAAGTCTGAGGGAGAGAAGGGTGGAAGGAAGGAAAAAAAAAAAAAAAAAAGATTCCAAAATTTCAACAATTTTTTTTTTTTCATAAAATCAATAAATGCCAAAACACCCATCACTTATAATTTTATATAATAGGAATATCAAATATTTATGATGACTAGTAATAAAAAAAAACAAAAAAAAAACACAAAAACATTTAGAATTTGTTTTCCAGAGCAACTATTTGTTTTACAAAATACAGTTTGCATATCCCCAAAACTGTTTACAAAATAATTTTCCATGAAAAAAAAAAGGATACCTAAAGTATTAGAAGTGAATATGTAATAAAGAATCCTGTAGGCTGTGAATTCTGCCACATTCCCTAAATGACCCTCATGGTAGAGCAGTTTGAGTTGTGTTTGGCATTGGTTGAATTCTTCGTGATCACCCTGCAAGAAATTGTTAGCTTACAAAAAAAAAAAAAAAAAAAAAAAAAAAAAAAAGACGTGAAAAAAAAAAAAAAAGGACGTGAAGAGGAAAAAAAAAAGGACGTGAAGAGAAAAAAAAAAAAAGGACGAAAAAAAAAAAGGACGTGAAGAGGGAAAAAAAAAAAAGGACATGAAGAGGGAAAAAAAAAAAGACGTGAAGAAAAAAAAAAAAAGACGTGAAGAAGAAAAAAAAAAAAAAAGACGTGAAGAAAAAAAAAAAGGACGTGAAGAGGAAAAAAAAAAAAAAAGGACGTGAAGAGGAGAAAAAAAAAAAAAGGCAGTGAAAATAGGATCGAGTAAATAGACAAGAAATATAGACATTTCTCTTGTAACGTATGAAATGTGCAACAAGAAAAACAATGATATGTCAAATATATGAAATTTTAATCATTGTGATAAAAAGATCAAATGAAATTAGGAGCAAAGAATTGGAAGGATTTCTTTAAAAGTATATACAATAAAAAAAAAAAATAAAGTAAACTTGCTTTCTCCATGGCAATTCTTGCATGCGTTTCATATACTCTCACAGTAAATGGATCTCGAATTCCTTGCAGCTGTTAAAAAAAAAAAAAAAAAAAAAAGTTATTTGGTATCAAACAATACTATATTTGATTAAAAGAGGCAGGGATGGAGAGAAGAACGTCACTTACTGTTAAATCTTGTCGAATTGATTTGAGCTGCTCACATGCATAATTGTAGTCTGCATTGGCTCGCCAGTGATCCTGTACCATGATGAGCGACTTCTTCAATACCTCAGTAGGACGAATTGTAGCTGGATCAGGTGCCTAGAAAATATGAACGTCAAGTGCATTTTTCATATTTTTAAAAATTTCGCTCTTCATTTTTAGATCAATGCACAAAATGGAAGTCAGAAATTATCAAATAGCAAAATGGATAATTCCTTTTTCTTTTTATCTTCATACTAGAAAATTTTAATAAGATTCAAACATTAACATCCCAACTTTTCAGTAAGCAAACTTCAATGAAAAAAAAAAAAGAAAGTCTAACAAAGCAGATAATGCCACAAAAAGAAAAAAAAATCCACATGTATCTTAATAAAATAAAAAGCTACTCTATCATTAATTTTAATATCTTTCATAAATGTACAGACCTCCACATAAAACGCGATAATTGAAATTAAAATTTTTTTTTTTTGCTAAAATAGCTGATTAGCTCCCTTTTTTAGTCTTTCAATGTGATTCTCTTTAGTAAAAAAAACTTCCAAAAATAAAATACTTTTTTGATTAGAAGAATATTAGCTGACTGAAAGTGTAATTAATCTGATTTGAAACATATTTAATCTAAGATTAAAATATTGCAGAAATATATTTTTTAACTGGACAGTAGCCATTTTTATGTTTAACAAAAGGTGATGACAGATCTAATATTGTTTATTAGACTTTATTTGTAAATTATATTTTATTTATTTTTAAGTATTCTGTAATCTTAAAAATTTAGGAAGATATACTCCATAATCTAATGTATAATACAATTATAATAGCGGATGCATAGGATGCATAACTGAGTAACACACATAGCGGCTTGGGTTGAAGAATCAGAGAGCCAAGTTCAAATTCCAGTCAAGTTCATTGCATTCCCTCATGTGCTGCTTAATAGCCTTGGGAAAGGAAAGAATCCATCTCTTCTCCCCAGCTATAGCTTTGGTTAGCATCCAGTCTAGGAAGAGGAAAACTAAATTCTAACTCCCTGTTCCCTTGCAGGTCCTGACCCTTTATGCAAAAGGGCTAGAAAGTAACTTCCAAAAACAAATCCACCTCACATGTCAGCTTGAAAGAAACTGGCTTCTCCCCATGGCGAGGTGCTGTGACCTCTCTCTCTGATTTCAGACAATTAGCCCATGGGAGTACTACCTACGGCACTTTAGACAATGAATAACTGACACACACCCCTCAAGTGTTCTTTGCAAATGACTATGTTTGATAAAAGAAAGGTTAGCAAACAGGACAGCTGCTTGCAGAGAAAGACAAATGATATGACAGTTCCAGGATTCTTTCATAAAGAAAAAATTAAAATAAAAATTAAAATTAAAAAAATACAATACACAAAGTTTTGTTATAACATTTGCCGAGTCAACATATACACCTTTGAAATTTGAAAGCGTCAAGTTCGATAATTTCGTTTCTTGGTTTTGTATGCATAACTGTACAGGGGGTCTTATTATTTTAGAGTACATGGTCAAATTAAAACACCATTCCATCATGTCAGACATATTAATATTTAATTTTACTTACTGAAGTCAAACGGAAATATTGTTTTTCCAGGTCTTGACACTCTCCAACAATTACGCATCCGTCCATGTCAAGGTCATCATCACTTCCAGTTGTCTAGAAAATAAACAGGACAATGAAAAAAGATGTTAAAACTTGAGAAAAAACATTTTTATGACGGTTCTAAGCTTAACACTAAAAGAAAAAGCATTATATTTTCTATTAAACGTTAATAGATCAAAATCAATATAAGTGTGTGCATGCCTGAAAGTGTAAAGAAAAATTAAGCTTATATTTTCACAATTTAGATTTTTGAGGATTTTATAAAAAAAGCTTTTTTAGCAGAAAATCTATGGACCAACTGCATCAAGATGAAATGAACCTATCACAGCTAAGATACAAAAATAGTTTAAATTCTTGCAATCCAATGAAAATGTTTCATAGACAAAAAAAAAAAAAAAAAAAAATGGTAAGATTCCATTTTGCTCAAATATCAAGTTTTATTCCTACTGAACTGAACAAGCCAATGCAGCAAATGTAAACCTCACTGGTTACTCCATAGTTGTAATCTTGTGCCAGACTAAGCACAGCTTCTATTTTGAGGTTTCTGAGATTGTTCAGATTATAAAATGATTGATGTTTACTGAAGGTTTCAAATTGTTGTGGTGAAAGTGTTTGGTTTAAAGTTCGAGAGATAACAGAATAATTATCAAATACAACTGAGGTAAAATATGATAAGGTTCAAGTTCAGTTGAGTAGGAAATCCTTGTTGTCTGGTGTGTAGGACACAAATGAAATGAGTTTGGAACAAAGAGTTTATTATTATTTTTATAAATGTGTATTTTTTGAGTGATGAGTAGATGAAAATGTTGGCATTTAGTGAAAGGCAAATCAGTGAATCTATGTAGGAACAAATAGGCAAGTCTCTGCTTGTCTAAGGAAATTAGAACCTCTGTTCCAAGGAATCAATAAAGACTCAGTCCTTTTGTGAGAAGAGAGCTTTTGTAGTTATCAAATTTCTTGAGATATTTTTTAGGTTTGCATCGAGATTGGTTTAAACTTAATGTCCGTTTTTAAAGTGAGGAACTAATTCATCCAAATGACCATTAAATGATGGAAACTTGACTAAATTTTTCATGCATCACTTAACTGCCATCATTTCACAGGTGATTGTCAGGACTTGTTTAAATATACAAAGTTAATATCAAATTTAAAGTCATTTACTAACAGAAAAACGTTTCAATAAATTAAAGAAACCAAATTGATATAAAGTTTATATTTAAACAATTCAGTTTTAAGCCATCCATTAATTTACAATTTGGTCTTCATTCAAAATTAGAGACACTAGAAAGATGGTTTATACCAAGAGCAGAAAAATTATTTGAAACTATAAACTAAAACGCACAAACGAAAACAAAATCCTTGAAACTTACTGTGAAGTTATTAATAGTTAACGTTAGAGTCTGTCGATAACGTTTAGAATCAGAGGAATTATTTAAATGCTCAACAAATCTTGCGGCTCTTCGTTGCATTTTCTCTTCTTTATCTGGAGCATCATATTCAAATAGCAAACTGCAAAGAATAAAGAAAAACAACGTTTTGAAGGAATGTCAGAAATCAAATAGAGAGTGGGGATGAAAATTAAAACCTCACAAATACACCCACTGCTTGACAGAAGGGTGACCCAAGGCAGTGATATTTCAAAACTATATTTTAAATAAGTCCTAAATTGAAACACATGGAAAGAAGTTAGTTCCTTCTCTTTTGTGTAACTCTTGTTAAAAGTTCTTTGTCTGTGCATTCATTGAAAGCAGCTTAACAGTAGAGCATGAATTTTGACTGCTGCAATCAATAAAAACTGGAAAAAAACTAATGCGCTTTGGCTCTATTCTTATATAGACACATCTTTCTCCTCATCATTTGACTCCCAAATTTGTCAACGATCATCTACCCCAATGACTCAGCCCAGACTGAAATGTAAGCCATCACTCTAACAAAGAAATAAAGTAATTTTCTAAAACAGTCCCAGTTGGGTAATTTTTGAGAACACAGACTTCTCAATTCAGCTCTTTGCAGGTGTGTAAACCTAGGTTTTACTGCTTATAGGCTGAAGTAGTCCCAGGTTCCAATCCTCTTGGGACACTCATTTATCTCATTTTATAGGTTTATGTAGATCCATATTTCTACCTTGCTCTTTTCTCAATATATCAAAAGGCACTCCCTCATCTTTCCCAATTTTTCTGCTTACCCACTCAACTTGATCCTACCTCAAATCACCAGACATCACATTTTATATATATATATATATATATATATATATATATATATATATATACACACACACACACCCCTTCATACTCTGGCATCACCATGGTCCAGCTGTACAAATACATGTGAACTCGGTAAGACCTTTGAATCCAGTTCCCAATGGTTGAAGAAAACAATGAGCTAGCCTTCCTGGACGTATTAATAACACACAGAAAATGTATTCAAGACACCTGCATTACGAGAACAACATTCACAAACAATAGCTTAAATTCAATTCCCACCATTCATACAGTGTAAAGAAAGGGATCAGCTGTTGCCTACAACAGTGTGCAAAAATAATAAGTGGTGACCCAGACACATATCAACAGGAAAATGATTAATATCAAAACATACCCTTTAGAACAACAACAACTACTCTGAAAACAAACATAACAGCTTTTACAGACAGACAAAATGGCCAAGGAGGAAATATTGAAGCCGCCAGAGTCCGACATTCCTTCAAAACATTTTTAAACATAGGGAGTTTATATTGTCAGGGGAAAAAAAGTACACACATAGAAGAACAATGACTTACTCTCTATCTTTCTTCCCTTTTTTATTCCCCAGTGGTTCATCAAGCCTTAATCGGCCTCGGGGATTACGACCACGTGCTCCTCCTCCTCTTCCACGACCTCGGCCATGATTCTTGCTACTGAAAGTCTGCTTTGAATATTTCTCTGATGAAGAACTATCATCAGAATAACTGGAACTATCACTGAGAGAAAGAAAAGAAAATCACATTCAAGCATCATAAGTGAACAAAGAAAAAGAAAGGAAGGAACAAAAAGAAAAAAAGGGAAGACATATAATTGTAACTTTAGTGAAGATTTTGATGGCTTAATCAAATTGGATCCCAAGTCATAACAGAGAAATGGTTGTTTAAGATGTGCAACATCTGCATGATGTTGCAGGCCGACTGCAATATCAAGTTGCAAATACTTCAAATGCAGAATGGGCAAAGGAAGTTGTATTTGGGGGTTAGACATGCATAAATTAAAGTTAAGCAACAAATAGATAGGTTATGAAATAATGTTGCTATGTTAAGACAAAAGCTACAAGTTATTATTTTAACCCCCCCCCCGGCCGCCCCCCCCACACGTCTATAATTGATGCGCCACTAAGTGGTGTGCATATTTTCTGACATGATAGACAACAGTCACAACACGTACCTGCTATGCCTTCTATGCCTTCGTGCTACAGTACGAGGATACTTGTCTCTCATAGAAACTACCACAGCTGGAGGAGACCTTGAATGACTCCTCGACCTGCTACGAGAACGCGAGCGAGATGTTCTATAAGTGGGTACCCGGTCTCCATTGTAAGGACAGCGAACAGAAGAACGGTTGCTACTCACTTCACTTTCATCTCTTTCCCAGCGGCTTCTCTTGCGTTTGTTATCCTGCCCACTTATACTGAAACAAAAGTAATCACAATGTGGCTTTTCTTAATCTCATGGGAAACTATAAAAATCTAACAGAGTCCATCATCATAAATTCACTCTAGGGAGAACTTCATTTGGAGGAGGGGATTTTTTGCTAATTCTCATTTCAAGTATCCAATATCAAAAAAGACCAGAAAACTTAACATGATCATTTGTCTTTTAATAAAATTTTAATGAGGCAAAAAGAGGTTTCAAAATAAAAATTAAAAACATTTTTAAATTTGCCTATTATGATCCAACATCAAAGGAATTAGTTTTGAATTTTAAATATTTTTAACATTAAGTGTAATTGGTTATCAAAGACAAGTTGTCAATACAAGAAAGTATCGGGATGCTCTCAGACGAGGGATCTCCTGGCAGACTCCACAACCAATTCCAATCATTTAAGAACTGATGGATGGGGTCATATTTTCTTGCATTTTACTGGGGCCTTGAAATGTGCATGCCACTCAAAAACTTGTATTCAGTCAAAAGCTCCACTGAGCTTTTAAAAGATCTACATAGCCGATTTGCCAAACTTCACATGAAATTTGATGTAGGCATCTTGCCTGAATTTGTTAGTCAACATAAAGGTTGCAAAGCCATTGCAACACAATGGCTAGAAAACCTCATGTAACAATTGAATACAAGCAGAAGAAGCCTATTGGCACATAGACTAATGAGCATCAGTTGTGCACATTTTCCCTGAATGGTACAACAGCTCATACAATCAAGGAACTTGCCAAGACCATCTCACCTAAAAGCCTTTTAATAGAGATTTTCCTTTAACCAGTCCTGGGTAAATATCAAAAACAAAACAACAAAGCTTGTTACTTACTCAGGCAAAGGCTCTTTTGACCAATCTTTGCTCCAAGCTGTGTGGTCATCAAAGATTTCCTTTAGTTTCACTCTTAAACATCTTTCCATCTCATCTTTTTGACATTCTTCACTGACACTGGCAAAAGCTCTTTGTACATAGTCTCTGTAAAAGGACATAAATTTTAAAACATGTAAACAACTTTCAAAGAGTCAGCAAAAACATCTCAAACAAAATATTCTAAAATCATAGTTACTGAGAAGTGTTCTGAACTATAATCAAAAAAAAATCAACGGATTTGAAGTTTAACTGTAAGGGAAAAAATGTAAATATTGCTTAAAAGAAAAATAACTATTTGCAATTATTTCGTTTATCATATATATATATATATATATATATATATATATATATATATATATATATATTATGACTTATATTTATTTGTATTTATATAGGTACTGAGTATTTCTTTCAATTTTTTCCAGTTACTGGATTTTTTTTTTTTTTTTTTTTTTATTTGTTTTTTTGTCCAACTATCATCCTGAAGATCATTTGCCTTTTATTTTTACTTTGTTTTTTGCTACTGTAAGCTACTTATCAACTTTGTATTTTCTCTGCTCTCATTTGCCTTTTATCAGGTGTTAGTTTAGGTGTTGGTATGGTCAAAAAGCTAGCATAGATTATTTATAACCTACAATAAAAATAATGACTTTCAGGCCAAGTATTTCAGGCTTAAATCAAGATTTATAATTGTATCAAACTTTTCAATATTTGTGTTCATTTATTTATGTACAACGCATGTAATTTGTTTTACTTTGTGTTTTTGTTTATCTCACACACACAAATAGACTACTTGCAAATATAATTTGGTTATAGTGGTGAAGGCTTCTGCAGAACCAACTAGACAGCCAAATACAGAAAACTAGTGCACAGTGTGCCACTATCCCCAAAAGACCCTCCTCAGGTTTGGAATTCAGAGTTGTCCTCTCAGATTAGTTGCTACAGGATCAAGTCTGCCTGCTATTCACACATGTCTAGCTGGATGCCTGGCGTGTGGGAACGGGGGGGGGGATGTTAGTGAATATATAAAATATAAAAAAGTTAATTTAAACCTGGAAGAGACTATGGAAACAAAGAGAAAAATCTGGAGTGTATCCCAAAAGGCAATTTGCTGTTAGCACTGACAAACTTCCAACACCCCCCTTCAGGCAAGCCAACAACCCTAAATGTAATGTGTATTCCTTTGGATAGTGTCAGTATAGTACTACAGCCCTACCACAAAAGGATTGAATTTTAACCAAACAGGGTGCCATCATTATCTGGCAAGATAAACAGATGGCACCTACTACTACTTATTTTAATAAATGAAGAAGATCCTGACCTCTAATAAACAATCATCATGCAATCATTGACTGCGATTAAGATCGAAACAAAAATATGGAATAATATTCACTCACTTTAATGAAGCTGGCCATTCTCCTTTCTCAGGACCAGAAGGCTTGGATCTGAAGAAGAAGAAGAAAAAAAAAAAAAAAAAAAAAAATTAAAATAAAAATGTTTGCAACCATTACAAAACATGTTTAATTTTTAAATTATCAATGAACAAAAGAATTTCATATTTTAGCAGCAGAGTGAAATAACTGACATAAATGGCATCAAGATTAACAATTAGGGACGACGAGAAAAAAAAAAAAAAGAAAAAAAGAAAAGAAAAAAAGATTACGAGAGAGAAATACTCACTCTGGTGCAGGGCTGTTGCTGTTTGCCCTGCCATTATCAGGACTAGCTTGATAGTTGGATTGTTGTTGCTTCCCACTGTGAGGTGACCTCATCTTCTGCTGCTGCTGCTGCTGCTGTTGTTGTTGCTGCTGCTGCTGTTGCTGGGGGAAACGTTTAGCTTGGTATCCAGAGATTGCATTAGTGTTCTGGACATTATGCCGCTTGGGAATTTGGAATCTAATTCCCAGAGCATTAGGATTCTCTAGAAACAGAATTGTCTTAAATATTAAACTGAATTGTCATACCATAGTACATACTGGAATTGAACTAAGAAAACAGTTTGATAATACCTTAATGCACTGATGAGGAATTTAAAACAATTTTTCCGACCCATAGGAAACAAGACAATTGTAAATATATCTGCAGTTTCTGTTCAATCCCTGACTTGTCTGGCTAAGCAAACAAATTACATGGAATAATGAACATTTTCTGTATATTTCTTTAGATGTAACTTGTCACACACACGCAAATACAATTAACAAGTGTATCCTACCATCATTCAAGCAAGTGGCATATCCATTATGGTGGCATTCTGCTTCTTGAACAAAAACATTTGCAAAATATTAGGTAGAGTGTATATATATATAATATTGATCCAAGGCAAAAATGTCATCAGAAAAGGGCACATCCTTTGAACCTAGGCAAAAAAGCCAATCCATTTATAAATAATGGTCATTTTGTTTCATGGATTCTATGCTAGTTAATTATGAGGGAGACTAGAAATATTCTCAGGTCAACCCACTTCTGAAATGATCAAGCAAAAGGAATTATTTTGGAATTGTTCTTTGGTTGCATCCACAACTTTTCAGTGCCTCTTCCTCAGTTATTTGCCACATTTGCATGTCTTCCATTTATTTATTTATATTTATATATATATATATATATATATATATATATATATATATATATATATATATATATAAATAAAACACACATTGGAAAGAGTGACCAAATGGAAGGCCCAATGACCCCAAACTATTCTCTCAGTCTTTTCTTCTAAAATAACAGAGGCTGCAACAAGTACTTACGTTTTGATTTGGCCATTTGGAACCGAGGCATATTATGTTGATAAGGAGAATCAGAATGTTGGAATTGATGATTGGGTGGTGATTGCTGGGGATGTTGCTGTTGCTGGGGTGGAGGGGGTTGTTGCTGTTGGTCTGATTGATAATGCTGTTGCTGCTGCTGCTGTTGTGGGTGATGGGGTTGTTGCTGCTGATAATGAGCATCATGTTGCTGATGATGTGGAGGCTGCATGTGTGGTTGCTGCATGTGAGGAGGTGGCGGTGGTGGTGGTGGATGTCTCTGCTGATCAATCGCATCCCCTGTTCCTGGAGGCAATGGCTGCTGCCCAGAGTGAAGCCCCATATGAGGAGGTGGAGGAGCTGAATTTGGTAGGCCACTATCAGGATGTTGTGGCGGATATCCTGGTGGAGGATGGTTATACATTGAACCCTGAAGAAAAAAAAAAAAAAAATATGGGGCAGAAAAATTTAGAAATAAATCCAATAAAATTCAATTATCCCTAATTTCTTCATTTAAAACAACCAAATACAAAGTCTTCAAACCATTTTTAAATAACATCTTTTTAGTTATTAGTCTGGTTTTTCTGCATGTGACCACATTAAACTTTTTAAATAAAATATTTCACAAAATCCTAGATTTTTTTTTTCATCTGAAATATCAAAATAATGACAAGAACATCAGAATGGCTACCAAGCAGATTATAAATTTTACAAGCAAAGTATTTTCCATGAGAAATGGTTAACATAAAATGAACCTACATTTTGCTGATAGTGGTCATATTGGACATTCCCATACTGTTGTGGCACATTGTAATACCTTAAAAAGAAAAACAATGTATATTAGTTTAATTCACCCCAAAAATTGCCAATTAAAAAGAATGAAAATATAATATAGAATTAAAATATTCTTGTTTATCCTCTACACATTTATTTCAACTTAGAGAGTAAGTTAAATCCTTTCCTAAAAAAAAAATTCTTCAGAGAACCAATTCATTCAATGAGGGTTTTTTTTTCATTCTGATCCTGACTAGAGAATTGGTTTAGATCTTTTGAAAAAAAAAAAAAAAAAAAAATCAGCTGATCCACTTTTTGTACCATTAACTTGCAAAATGAGAGTAGATCATAAAATGCAGATTGAGGTTTCAGATTCTCATCTACATCAAAAATAAATTTTTCTTCAGAACTGCATAAAAAGTGATCAATTACATATTACTGAAAAGTACAATACAAGTTTCTATTCATCTGATTTTTGAAGTCACAATTCATTTTGAATAGAATTCAATCACTAAATTTTCTTGCCAATTGTTCATGACATCTAATTGCAACTTCCCCTTGCAGTCTTAAGGTTAATATTCCTCATGGATTTAATCCTGACAAACTTGAACTTGGTGATGTATTGAAAAGAAGTCTGTAAAGATGATAATCTTAAAATTAATAATCTCATAATGAACAACCATTTTTTTTTTAATACAGAATTATCCATTTAATAGGATGTGCAAGTAGTGCAATGTTTATCAATGCAGAAATTGAAACCTCAAGCAAGGTTCAAGTTCTGATCCAGTCTGTTGCATTCACTTTTACACTAATGTCTTTGAGAAAGGCATGAACCATCTCTCCTACCTTTATAGGTTAATAGCAAGATGGATCAGGCTGTCTAGACTTGGGTGGCAACCAGCCTAAGAGAAAGAAAACTGCATAGCCATTTAGAGAAAGAAAAGAAATCTGTATAGAGCCAAGGTGTCATTGCAAATTCAGATAAACATCATGATAAAATAATACTTTTATTCAGTCAAGTCCTGCAGATGCCACCCCAAGGTGTAAGGAGACACAGCTCACTACATGCCAGGTATTATTGCTGTGGTTTCCATAGTAACTAGTAGTTACTTATGGTATGAAAAGCCAATCCATTTATAAATAATGGCCATTTTGTTGCTAGTTCCATGCACTATTGATTTTGAAATCAGAACTGTCCTCCTCCTAGAATGGTTACCAACCAAGGCTGAAGAACTGCCTGCCCTACTATTCAACCCACAGCTGGGAACATAATAAATACCAAGTTCATTTTGGCTTTCAACATAACTGCATCTGATATGAAAAGAAATTTCAAGTTACTACTATTACAAACATCACCCGTAATGCAAAATTGAAAAGTGCCATTTCAGATAACAATACAAAGCAAAAAACATTAATAAAATATACTTACTGCCCGTAATTATATGGTGGATACATGTTGCAGCTGTTGTTATTGTAATAATAGTTGTTATTTGAATTGTAACTATTAGGTGACTGCTCTTGAGGGTTCATATTTGAATATGGAGGCATAGGTTGATTAACAGAGTTGTCTGTCATTTGATGAGGCCCAGGCATTGGTGTCATACCTGGAGGCGGTAAGCCTCCAAGTGGCATTGCTGCAGCTTCAATTCCCTGCCTCGCTGACAAAATGGCAGCTTTGGTGGGACTTGGCACTTCTTTTCGCAAATCAACATCACCTTTGGGCTTGGAACCACTGACAGCTTCCAGGGCTTTTCGAGCAGTCTCCCATTCAGGTTTGTTAGGGTACATGACATTGTCTGAACTGAAATAGAAATAAAATTGCCATAGCAAAAAAAAAAAAAAAAAATTAATCAGGTCAAAGACATTTTTTTTTTTTTATTTTTATTTACTGACAGAGTTTACCCTTGAAATTTTTTTCATTATACTCACTGATTAAACAATGCACGTTTCTGTGCACCACCAAAACAATTTACTTTTTCTCTATAGAGTGTAGAGATAACCCCTTTGATATTAACAGAAAGGGGGAGAGGGGGCTAAGTTATCAGCTACTGCCTGCCAACATGGTTCACTTAAAAATGCCTATCTCAATAGCAGATTTCAAAAAAGATGTTTATAATTCAATCAAACATTAATATTAACATGGATTGGAGTAGTAACAGAGGGAGAGAAAAAAAATTAAAAGATTCCATATTAATGCTATTAAAATTTTTTTTAAGAGGCAATAAAGAACAATAGAGAAGTTATCTTACAAAGGTCAGGATTATGACAATCACCACTAACAAAAATAACTTTTTTGTACCAATATTAGTATGTATATCCAGTTTTCAAACTCATTATCTGAACAAAAATGTTTTGTTTTTTTTTTTAATTAAAAAATGAATCATTAAACGTTTAAATATTTTGTTAAATTTGAACCAATTACTCCATTTTATTTTATTTTTCCAAAGTAAGCAGATTTTTTTCTTTTTTATATATACACACACAAATTATTATTTCTTTCCAACAAGAATTTCTATTTTTTTCTTTTTTCATAAGCTGATTAAATTATTCAGTGATATTTGTTATTAAAAGTTAAATTTCAGAATTTTATAATTAAGTTTTGCAAAAAGGGAATTTTTATATTTATCTTTTTAATTAGCAGAGCATGAGGTGGAGTGGCTAACTTATTCCTGAATAGGAGTTGAAAGACAATGACATATTGTAATATTGTCATATGATGGATGATAATATTTCACAATTATTTTCCTCCCCCTCTTTGCATGTTTTTCAGTGGTTCACACTGAACAGGTTTATGAAAGAAAATTAACCTTTTACATTTTATTATTATGTGGAAGGGTCATCTCATAGCATTCCTTTTAGTCATTCGTAGCCTGAAATCAAAAATTAAATTTTGAACTGGGGATCTGCCCTCCAAACAATACTTCCTCATTGAAGTAACCAGAGTCAGCAGTGGATTGTGTAGCAACTTCTGGAAAATCTACAATAGAAATGCAGCTTAGGATTGTATGCTGTATTGTTTCCCACACTAAGAAAAATTTTTTAAAAAATTTAAAAAAACTACTACTGCCTGTTTTAGAGATTTACCAAATGAAAGCTAGGGAATTATCAGAATTAAATGAAATTTTCAGCACTCACGAATGAACAAATAGTATGCTGAATAGGTGTTTTGTTAGAATTAATTATCTTTGGGAGAGAGTAAGTTACTATACCATTTTGATAAGACATGATTACTTTTTAAATTGGGGGATGACAGATGTGACTCGGAGGAGGGGAAATCTATGGATATTTGTAATTTTTGGGTGTGATTTTTAAATTCTTTCAGTTGCTGATGACAAAAGAAATCAGTTTATTAAATAAAGGTGTTTTAAAAAAATGTAAAGTTTGATATCATTTTCATACCAGAAATATTTTTAAAATAATTTTATTTTTTATTATTTCTCACAAATGTTAGATTATTTTTTGTATGGAAGATCAAATGGGTAAAATTTCTGAATTACCTCACACTCTGGAGATTAATATATATTGGTGTTGTGTTTTATCAGTTTTCCCACCTTATTTTAGCACTTCCTTTAATTTAATAAATTAAAAATTAGAGAAATTATGAAGGCCTCAGTGGGCAGAATTAAATATTTTAAGACATCAAACAGGTAGGAAAATAATCAAAGAATAAAAGCAATGAATTAAACCCAAAAGTATCATTTTACTAGTTTTTTTTTGTTTTGTTTTTTTTAAATTTGTCATACTTCTAACAAAAAATAATTCATTCTTCTAAGTTTCATAAAAGCAAATACCTCCAAAAATTCACAAAAAAACAGGATACCTGATAAAAAAAAAAAAAATTAAATTTTTATCAAATTCTAATTGAGAGGATTTTTTTTTTTTATCAAAAAAATTTTTTTTTTATTTTTTTTTAATCCATTTTGCAACCTTAGAAATTTCATTTAAAAAAAAATAAAATAAAAAATCTTGTCATCAACATGAGATCATAAATTTGTAGGAGAAATTTGAGGGTCTTTTTGCAGTGAAAAACAGTGATTTAGAAATACATACCAAAAAATAAATAAAATGGTTAGATTTTAATGAAACTTTCAGGATTCAGAAATTAATGAAATTTATCAGTGAAAGGTTTTCTTAGAAATCCCCCCCACACACACATTACCCCACCTCCACTTTTTTAATTTTTTAGTTTCAGTGTATTGCTTAATGTCTATATTAGTGACAAGTCATTGGAGAACTTTAATAAAATCTGTTCTAAATCAAACTAAAAATGCAATAAAACTAAGCCATTATTTAATTAGAAAAGCTTTTAATTGCTTTAATGAATAAATTATATTATATTAAATTCTTTTGATGTCTAATGAATTTTTTATTTTGATTAGAATAATTATAAACTTAAAATTCTGTATTAATTTGTAGTGGTCAATTTGAAACTGTATTTATTAATAAATAGAAAAAACTCACTACAACTGCCAGTATTTGAAGAATTTTGAATTGTATGCGTGTGATGATATCTGTAAATACAAACACCCATACACAATATTATCAGAAAATAAGAGCTGTACTTATATTAAATTTAAAATATATTGGGAATTTTCTAACATTTCCTCCACAATCATCTTCATAAGCCAAAGAATCTAATATTCAATAAAATGTTAGAATTCTTAAAAAATACAGGGAACCAAATACTTTTTTGCTGTTTTTGATTTATTAGGGGAAAGAAAGAAAAAAGAATTTATTTTTAAGCATAAACAATACAAGTTTCTTGATTATTGCACAGCTGAGGTTTTGTATTTAAAATTTTTTTTTTTAAAGATTCAGGATAGCAGCTGAACCCTACTGTTGACCTATGACCTTGATGACAGCTCACAGATTATCATGTGTAAAAAAAGCAAAAAGTAAACATTACTTTTACATGATCATTAATTATTCCCTAAACTTAGGTACCTCCACGAAATCGCTAAAAAAAGAGCATAGCTTGATGAAAAAGATGCCAACCTTGCCGAAAACAAAATTTTATTGTCTAAATGCTTATGTTATTATTAAGAGGAAAGACCAAAGTTTTTTTTTTTTTAATTATTTTAAAAAAATTTTCCTTCTTTTTAGAACATTCTAAATTTTGATTAAAAAAACCTTGTTTCTATTTGTATCAGCGGAACTAATAAATAATATAGACAATTTTTAGCACGTTTTTTTGGTATGACACACATTAATTTGAAAAATCGTGCAAAAAAATAGAAATAATTATCGGATGTTAATGAAACTTTCAGGAACTATTCACAGATGATTGAAATTATTATAAATATGTTTTTTTATGAAAGTCATGGTAGAAATATATTTTTTAAATATTTATTACCCCCCATAACTAATTTTATGAAAACGCTAGAAATTCGATCGCAGCGGTTTTAGTGATTATAATAATTAAAAGCACAGGGCTTCGAGGAATGCAAATCATGTTTTCTTTTGTTTTTAATTGGATATGCAGTACCTGAAAATCAGCTCTGAATTGTAACATACAAAACTCAATAAAACAAAGATATTATTTAATTTCAAATGCTTTTATTTGCTTTTAGTTGTTTTTTATGAATATGGACAATATTTTTTGAAAGCAAAAAAATTTTTTTCGCTGAAAAAAATGAATTTTTAATACAATTATTTGTTATTTCATTAATTATAATAGATTTTACATTTAAGTTGTTAAAATATTATAAAATTAGTTAAAAGTCAAGATCGGCTTTCATAAGTGTCCTTATGAGATAGATCGTTTTTTTTAGCGTTGTAAATTGTATCATTTTGACTAATCAGAAGATCCCCAGTAATTAAGAAATGTAATTTTGTGCTTATAATCGAGCTGTAATTATAAAATACGGAAGACCAACCAGAATATAATTAAGTTTGCGTTATTTGAGTTAAGCATTGTTCTCCGCTGTTAAGGCCTTTACTTTTTTGAAACACGTGTGGAGAAGTTAATTTGATTTTTCAATTTCAACTGAGAAGGGTACCTACAAGTATCAGTATCATCTTATGAAATTTATATGATCTTATTTTTATATTAATCTCAGTTACGACATTTTCCATAAATGAAATATCAAAATTAATAATAAAATGAATGCAAATACAAATAACAGTAGAATGTAATAAATGTACATAAAATTATAGTATTTTATGTACAATTCTGATAAAATTTCATAAAGGTACCTATAAATTAATTAGATACCTTTCTTAAGAAATATGAAATTTAATGTCACTCTTAACAGTTTTATTTTAATTTCTTTACAATATATTTCCCATAAAGCATCATAAACGTAAAGGTGAAAGCTAAGTACAAAAAAAAAAAAAAATAGACCGCTGAAAGTTTTCGTTAAAAATAATGGTGTAAATAATTTGTTCACATAAATGTAAATTATTTCACTTTTCTCCTTCCGTAGAACAAATTAGCCTCATGGAATTCGTAAATATATCATTCATCACATGTCAAGAGACACGAAAGTTTATGACCTGCTTTGTTTTATTTTCAAATTACATCTTTTTGGCACAAAAGCTAAGTTAAGTTTGGTTCAAAATATTTTAAATAAACATTATAATTTCTGATTTTCTTAAAATAAGTTTTGAAAAAATGATAATTGATATTTAAAAATATTTCAAAGTCAGATTTCCAGTTTTTTTAAAATGGAAAAATGGTCAATTTTGCTGACTCAAAAAAAAAACTAGATTTTTAACTAAAATTTCGGACGTGCTAGGAACGATTAAAAATGGAAAAAATACCTCAAAATACTTTTGACCTTTCCTCTTTAATAATAAACATTTAGACGATAAAATTTTGTTTTCGTCAAGTTTGGCATCTTTTTCATCATGCTATGCTTTTTTTTAGCGACCTCGTGGAGGTACCTACCTAAACTAGTTTACTTTGAAACATCTCTAGGACAAATACTGGATTTTCATAAGAGATTTTAAAATTTGTTGCTTACACTTTTCATATATAATGGTGGTTCAATTACTTGGTGAGTGACAGGGAGGTTTTAATAAATGTCTAAAAATATTATTTACATATGGAAATTTTTTTTTCATATGGATTAACATTAGGTTATTATCTTTCAAACAAAAACAAAATTTTACTAAAAAAAAAAAAAAAAAAAAAAAAAAAAAAAGAGAGGCATTTAAGTTATTGTATAATACAATTTTAAGGTTTTTAGCTAAAATTTTGGCAGTATCTAACATTTTCAGGTAATCAGAAACAAAGAGGAAATACAAACTTGAGTTTCTAAAAAAGTCATAGCATAATAAAAAAAAAAAAAAAAAAAGGCCCCAAACTTGAGAAAAATAAAAAAAGTATTTTTTATTATTAAATTTTTTAATCCTTTTCCATCAAATTTGGAATTTTGGTTAAAAATCTTGTTTTGTTTATGTCAGCAGCCAACATAATAATTACAATTAGTGTTTTTACACTTTTTTTACCAGTGAAAAAAAAAAAAAAAAAAAAAAAAAAATCACATAATTGACAGATTTTAATTAAATTTGTAGGACATTTACAAATGAATGAAATTATTTTGAAATATTTTTTTTTCTCTCCACATGTTACCCCTACTTAATTTCATGAAATTCCATGAAATTCAATTTTTAGGACAGGAATTTTTTGTTAGTTAAAAGCAAGACTCCTTGGAGAATGTAAATCAATTTTCTTTTGTAAAAGAGTTAACCCACTCATCAAAATCTGCTCTGAATTGTAAAATAAAAAATGCAATAAAACTATGACATTAATTAGAAAAGCTTTTAATTGCTTTTATAAATACGATTTATTAAGGACATTATGGTGTTAGGAAGAAAATTTTTTTTATTTAAAATTTTTTTTTTTTTTTTACAAGAATTGTTTTC
This sequence comes from Acanthosepion pharaonis, assembly GCA_903632075.3. NCBI lineage: Eukaryota > Metazoa > Mollusca > Cephalopoda > Sepiida > Sepiidae > Acanthosepion > Acanthosepion pharaonis. Next base: position 224,514 of record CAHIKZ030003205.1, read on the forward strand.
ATTTTTTTTCAATTCTAATTAAAAAATTTATATTATAAAAATCGTTTAAAATTCTCCATTACTTCAAGGCAGTTAGGTGATACTGTTACTAAGTGCAAACTACATTTACAAATCAAAAATTGAAGTTATTTTCATATTTAAAAAAAAAAAAAAAAATTTTTTTTTTTTTTAGTGTAAGCCTTCCCATTTTGTAACTTAATCCATACATGACATTATCCTTAAAAGGTCAAGTGATTTAAGGGTTGTCTGGTGCTTTGGAATTCTTTCACTTTCATTATTCACTTCTGTTTTATCATTTACATCTTTTAAATATTGTTTAGGGTATTGGGTTAAAATAATGAAAGTTTAAACAATTACATAATTAATAATAAAATTTAAAGTACTATAAAAATTTAATAATAAAATAACCATCATAACAATAATGAATAAAATGAAAAATATATTAAAAAATATAAATTAATAATAAATAAAATACCATAACATTTCATAAATTATTGAGTTACCTCTCTCATGGTATTTCAACTCAGTTATTAAATTTTTAAATTAATCTAAAAAAAATTTTATATTATTTTAAATTTTATTATTTTTTCATAAAGCATCTTGAAATGTAACTAAGTCAAAATACTAAATAATTGCTGAAAATATGTCCATTTGTAAAAATTACTAGGTAGTTATAAAAAAAATGCATTCACTTACATTTCATAAATTCAAGTCAATTCTGGTCATCTATATTAGCTGTCAACACATTGTAGCTCATGGATAATGTCAATAAGACAGGAGAAAAACAGGACCCATCATTAAGAAATGCTTGTATACTATTTTTTAATGCTACAAGTAATATTTGCATCAAATCAGATTAATTTAACTTTAAATTTGCTAATATTACTCAAATAACATGTGACAAATATATTTTATTTTTAGAAAATTTTTGAAACTGATAATTAAATTTTATTTTAAAACGTGTTAAAATGTAAGAAATGGCCGCCAGTAAACAGATTTTTTTTCAAATTGAGCAAATATTTGACATTCCAATCTATATAATTTCTATTTGAAATGCACCAGAGTATTTTACCTACTAGAAATAGTCAATTTAATCATTTAGCTTTCAATTAAAACTAAAACAAACTCTTCAAGGATGCGTTTTCATTTTTATAAATTCATTTTAAACTTTAGGTATAAAAAAAAAAAATTAAAAAAAAGGTAGATTTACTGAATCATAAAAAAAAGCAATATAAAACTATGACTTTAATTACAAAAGCTTTAATTGCTTTTATAAATGAGATATATTAAGGACACTATTGTCTTTAAAATATAATTTTTTTTTTTTGATGAATAATGAATTTTTACAAGACTTGCTTTCATTTTTTTTTTTTAAATTTTAATTAGAAAAATTCATTGTTTTCTTCAGTCTTTTAGATATTAAGTTAAAACTATATTTACTAATCATAAATGGAAATCAAACAAATATTTTGAAAAGGATTTAGAAATTTTTTTATGAACAGGCAGTTTTTTTTTTGTTTAAGTATTTGCGACTACACACAACATTAAATTGAGAGCGATAACTATGGTAAATTTAAAGCGAACATTTCTAGAATTCAATAAACTTTAGATTACTGAAAATATTTTCCTAAATTTAAAGTCTGCGGAAGACTTGAAAATTATATAAAAAAAAGCGCTCACGTCGTCATTTTCTTTTATTATTTTTACTACACTACAAATAAAGTCTCCGTCTTTAGATCTGTCATCAGGTTGTCGTCAAAACATCAAAGCAGATATTGTCGGGTTAAAAAAATCTATTTCTGCTGTATTTTAAACTTAAAATAAATATTTTTTTCAAATCAAATTTTACTTTAAATCGGCTAATATTCCAGAGATAAAGTTTCAGAAAAGCATATTTTATTTTTGGAAGATTTTCTAATAAAAGAAAATCACATTGCGATGAAAAACTAAATAAAAAAAGGCGCTAATTAGCTATTTTAGAAAAAAAAATATTTCCAGTTAATTTAAATTAGTTTTTGAAATAGAGCAAAGTATTTTGATTATTGGAAATAGAATAAATTTATCTATTAGCTTGAAATTACAACTAAAATAAAATTCAAGATTTTATTTATTTATTTTTTTTTTTTTTTTCATTTTTAAAAATTCATTCTGAACTTATTAGGTATCGCGTTTTTTTTGTGGAGGTCTCTACTTAAAACAAACACTAGAAAACACAAGAAACATGGGTTTTATTTATAAGGAAGAAAAAAGCGTGTCTAAAACTGTATTAAGAAAAACAGTTGAAGGAATTCTGATTATCAGGTGAAGAAGACTTAAAGGATCGTAATAATAGTTGAAAATCGATCTAACATTGACGATCGGATAGATTTATTGAAAAACCCGTTTCATTTTTGTATTTAAAAAAAATCGCTTATTTAAATATAAAACAATGCAAATAACAATTTTACAGTCCAGACAGCGATATTTATTCTTAAATATAAAACCGTTTTTTACATTTTTTTTTTGTTTTTCTTTTTTTAGGGGCATTACAAAACCCGCTCGGAAATAAACATTTTATGCTTGTCATCTTTTTCAATGTAAAATGAAACTATTAAATAAGAGAAGGATCAAATAAAAGTTTAAAGTTTGATGTTTTTATCTGTTGACATCTAGAAGGCCAAAAACAACAAAACAATCTTTGCTCGTTGGGGGGGGGGGCATTAGTATTGTCAAGATAGAAATTGAAAGTATTCACAAGATTTTACTGAAAATATAAAAATAAAGAATTAAATTACTAAAAAGACAGCATGATCCAAGTTATTCGCGAAATGTATTGCTACATAAAAAAAAGTCGAGTAAAAATTAACCATCAATAAATTATATGGGAAAATGACAAATCACCACAAGATGGGAAGAAAATAAACACCATTTAAAATTTCGGCTCAGAGTGCGTTTTATTTCTTGTCATCACATGAAACTACGCGATAATTTCTTAACAGTATTCTACTCTAGCAAATTAAACAAAGATTGAAAGTTAAAAAAAGAAAAAAAAATTCTAACTAGAACAAATACATTTAAACAAGGACTACTAACTAGTTGGTTGGCGTCGCCATCTTGAACGGCAACACTGACAACCTACTTACTTAAGATAAGAACAATCGTCACTTCAGTCACATTTATAGCAAAAATAAGTCCCAACATTATTTAAACAAATAAACCGTACACATAAAAACGCAAAATATGTAATTTTTTTCTACCTTTGAGACGGTTTTGTAGCAGGATTTGAAGCGCTATCCCAAGAAACGGACATTTTCAAAGGCTAGCGTCGTGCTACAAGATATACAATCAAAACTGCGCAAGCGCACATAAATAGTAATATATATAAAGTTTAGCTTCGTATTAAATTTTTTTTAATCGGTCGAATAAAAAAATTACAAAAAATCATTAAAAATCTAACAAACATATTTACAGTTTTATGAGAGGCTAAGCAACACTTACAATATTTGATTCTCAAACTATAAAATTCGCTAGCTTTAGTATTTACGCAAGTGGCGGCAAAATTTTATGTTACTGAATTTTGTGTTGGTGATTTCCGGAAAATATGGACGAAGGTTGTGCTTTGGATGTTTTAACTTCTCTTTTAGATGATGATGATGTGTCGAACGAAGAATGTTCTCAACTTGTAAATGAAGTTCGGACAGTAACCGAATCTGATACAACCAAAAAAAAGGATAATAATGTCGACGACATTAGTAATTTCCTCACTGATACCAGTCCCCAGGATAGATCGGTCGACGCAAATCACGATCTTCTCGCAGAAATGAAACGAATGAGAGAGCGCATGGAAGAACTAGAACGTAAACTTCAAGAGAAAAATAATGCTTCATCGACTACGAATTCGTCACCCAAGCAACAGGGCCGATTTATCATTGATAACAACATCGATTTCTTCTCAGAAGGTAAACACTCTATTGATAAAAATATGTCGAATGTTTCCTCTCTCGAAAAACCTCAACAAAATAAAGTGACCGACATAACGGAACCAGTCAGTATGAAAAGCGATATTTTGGTGGACAGCGATAGCGACTGGGAAGACATGGACGGAGAGAAAAACAAACTAAGCGAAGCCGGGGAGGAATTAAAGAAATTGCTAAAGAACAAGAACCGGGTGGCGCACACACCCTCACACAACGTGGCCGAGCTGAGAGCGAAAGCTCTAGCAAAAAAAGGACCAGTTCAAAGTACATTAAACCCCACAATGTTTAGTTCCACTTCTAGCAACAAGGACACATCTAATTATTCATCTCCAGCATCATTACAGAAACCGACAATCGACAAGGATTCTTCCACAGACCCATTTTCCGGCATTCGCATCACTAAACCACTTGTGTCTACGGAGACAATGCAGCTTAGAATGCAAGGCCGGAAAATGTTCAGATTGTCAACCCTTCATAACAAGAACAAAAAAGAACTTTCTGAATGTGATTGGGTAACTATCGGGGTGGTAGTTTACAAGCCAGAACCGAAGAAATCATCCTCTGGGAAAACGTACTGCATATGGAAGCTTAATGATTTGCAGAACTGTGACCAATCTGTATCATTTTTCTTATTTGGTGATGTATACAAAACTCATTGGAAAGTCAATGTCGGAACTGTAGTGGGTCTACTGAATCCGACCATGATGGACAAATCTGAGAAATATCAGTCCGATATTGCATTTACCATTAATCATCACCAGAAATTAATGATTATGGGAACATCCACCGATCTTGGTACATGCAAGCAGAGGAAAAAGAATGGCTCTCCTTGCACAAATGTAATTAACAGAATGCAAGGAGATTATTGCACGTACCATGTCAATGCTGTCTATAAGAAAACGTGCACAAAAAGAACCGAGCTGAACAGTTACACGGGAGTGACCCCCAAATCTTATGGCAGTAAAATACTTCCAAAGGGTGGTTTGTTTTACTACCAAGGTAAGTCCTACACTTCTTTACCGATAGGTTCTAATCAAAAAGATCGGGTGACTGTCAAAAAGCTACAACAGCAACAGTGTCGCCTGGGTAAAGATAAACTGTCAACGATGCAGCTGCAACAGATCTCTGCAGCAGATCAGGTTAAATTGAAGCAATTGTCTGACTCAAAGGAGCAAGCCTTTCTTGATCTTTTGAGCACTCCGTCTTTGGGTTCAATGAATCTTGTTAAGCATTTGGTTAAGCATGAAAAATATCAGCAACAAGACAAAGGTCAAACCAAGTGCATCTCCGTTCAGTCTGTCACTCCATCAGAGCTTTTAAAAGAACACAAGAAGCAAATGCAACTGAAAAAAAAAATTTCAACTATATCAACCCCTGTGCTTGGACGAGGACTGCAGCCTGGCCTTAGCATAAATTTGGACATTGTATCTCGGCCTTCACCAAAACTGGTTCTTACTGCAGATGAAGCCAAACAGCGTGCCATTCTCAAAGTGAAGTCAAAAGGTGGTTTGCACAAGACAGACCCAAACAGCATTAAGAAGCAGCTGAGCGATGAGAAAATAGCAGAGAAGATCAAAAAACGTGTTGCTTCTGAATTGTTAGAAGGAAACGAGAGCAAAGATATTTCATCATCCTCTTCATTGTTGCTCTCTCCTCCAGCCAAAAAGTCAAAGTTACTTGGCAATGTAGATTTGAATTCGGCAGAGGTTAAGAAACTGATGAAAATGAAATCCTCACATGTTGGTGCCATCACGGAACTGGAAAATGAAAAGCAGGAAATTTATTTCAGTACCCTGGAAAAGAAAGAGCAGTATGAAGATAAAATGCGTTCAGTAACTGAAATGAAATGCACACTTTACACATGTAAGCTGTGTTCTTACACAGCTTTTTCTGTTGGTGAAAAGTGCTTGAAGGAGAATCATCCAACAACCAAACATCAAGGCATAAAGAGATTCTTTCAGTGTCGCAAATGCAAAACACGACGTATTGCTTTCACAATGCTCCCAAAAGACCCTTGTAGTCAGTGTGGTGAGCATAATTTTGAAAAAACGTCCATGATGCCAGAGAAATCTGGCCCTAAATTAGAATCTGAACAGCTTTCGATTAGGGGAGATGAAGCCAAATTTTTGAACAGCCTTTCATACAAAGTAACTTCAGCTGTGGATTTATAACTTGAGAATAGCATTCTAAACAAAAACAAAAAAAATGTTTTCAGTTTTAATCTTTTCTGTTAATGTAATTTCAGCCTTAAACAGATGCCCTAATTTTCATTACAAACAAAATTAAGATAAAAAAAAATACTAACCTTTATAGAAATTAGGAGATAAATTTAAAGTTTAAAAAATAGGGACTTTATCAGCCAGAAATATAATAATGTTGAAAAATATGACCTTTTTTTTTTTTTTAAATTTCTTTTATGCAATATTGTGTAAATCTCTTTTAATTCACATAATGAAAAATATATTTTTAAATCTGTTCCTCCAAATTTTAATAATGAATTTAAACCCAATGCAATGGGTCTGATTTCCTTCAGGTAATAGTGTATAAATTTTTGAAGAGTGAATAATAAGTGGCTTTTCCATGAAACCATGATCAAAAGATAACATCTGTAATTTTAAAGTAAAGAAGTCTAATAAAAAAAAAAAATTTCTCCCCTCTTACATCCTATTCAGGAAAACTGACAAATTATCATTTGACTTATCAGTTCCTCCTCATAAAAATTTTGGTTTGGTGGGGAATAATGAAAAAGTAATAATGTTCTATATTGCTAATATTTTCTTATTTCAAACTTTTGACAGCACTATTCTCTTATTTGAATAAAGATGCAGATGTGACAATTTGACTGCTCAGGATCTTAACTGAAAACATGACTGACTGTTAAGGAAATGTGTTGAAATGTTTTGTTTCTCCACTTGAGTTCATACTTGACAAGAAAAAGAAAATCCATATTTTTTCATTTTAAGCTTCCATACTTTAAAAAAAGAAAAATATTTTTTCAAATATTTCTTGTGGCAGAAAATGCATTTTATTTTTTCTGATTTGCTTATAGTAAAAAAGATTTTAATCCTATGGCATTACAAAAGGCTTTATTTTTATCATTTTAATGATTTTAAACAGAAATATTTTATGAAAACATTTATTTTAAAAATTTACTGTCTTAAAGACAATTGTTTTATGTTTATCTTTTTCTTCAAAACATTTATTGAATAGTCATTTTTTTACAGTGTCATAAGCCCAAATCACTTTCTAGTAAAATTGGCCTCATTTTCATCTTGTCATGTTTTTGATATTTTTTGCTTGTGTTTATTTTTGTGTTTTTGTTTGTTCCACTGCTTTTAAAAGCAGTTCAAATACAAAATTAGTTTTTGCTTTTCGGAAGGTTTTGAATATTGACCAAGATAACATTTTTAATGTTTTTCTCTTGCACATTAGAGAGAAAATCACATTGTCATTTGGCTAGGATTTAATTAGAAATTTATAAACACACAATGCATATTAAAATGAATATATATCCACACACACACACAAACTTCTTGGCTCCTTTCTTAGCCATGTATGAGTTGATTTTTCACCTTATCATCATTGGAGAACTGTATCCTTTTGAGTGTTATGCATGTTAGTTACTACCATGGCTAACCTGAAGGCTTCCATAGAATTCTGCAATAATGATTTCTCTGTCAGATGTAACAAGAGTGTCAGCCTATTTGGCCTGACACAATAGTTGCCCATCACTAAGCTAAATTTCTTTTTTCTCTCTCTAATTTTGCCATTAACTCTACTGACCCATCTCATTATGATACTTCCCTCTAATTCAGCCATTTATTTGCTGCATTTTCTCCTTCCCAAAACAGAAATTCTATGATAGCAATTTATTTTTTACATTTATCAAAAGGTGCATCCCTTTTTTGAAGGTATCATATTTTTTTGTGGAGGTCCCTATATATATATATATATATATATATGCCAAACTTACAGAAACTTCTTAGCCATGTATGAGCTGATTTTTCACCTTATCAACATTGGAGAACTGTATCCTTTTGAGTGCTATGCATGTTAGGTATTACCATGGCTCACCTGAAGGCTTCCACAGAGCTCTGTAATGATGATTCTTCTTTCAGAAGTAATAAGAGCATCAACCAACTTGGCCTTATCTTCATGCACAGTAGCAGCTGACATACCACTGATGTCAGTTTCTCTTTTCTCACTGTTTTCCATTATATCTACTGATTTATCATTTTACTGTGCTTACATCAAGTGCAGCCTTTCCATAAATATACCATATTCTTCTAGGAATGTTTGCATCTTCTCCTTCCCAAAACAAATTATAGAACTTTTTTGCTTTCTTCATTTGTCCAGAGTGGCAGCCATTTTGAAAGAAGATTAACATAAGAAAAGGAAATCTGTTAAATTTCAGTCTCTGGCTGTGATACAAACTTTATGGTTTATAGCTGATCAAATGTAAAACTAAGAATTCTGATAATACTTTTAAAATGAAATATGATATCAAATATGAAATATGATATCAAATATGAAATATGATATCAAATATTATTTTTTGCCAATCATTTTATTTTGCTGAATTTAAAATATCCATTTGACAAAAAGTACAAACAATTGGTCAATGTTCAAAAGCTGGCACAAGGTAAGAAAACACCTAAAGATAATTTCAACTGTTTCTTTTCTTTTTTTGTTAAATTGTTTATTTTATTTGTATATTAATGAATTTTATAAGAGTTCTTCTGTTAAAATCTGAACAAGTCTATAGTTTTTGATTTTCTTAAACCTGTCCATTAAAATTATTTCTTTATTTTTTTATCTAATTGTCCAACCAAATAAACCTGCATCCTGGATATGATGATAAACTACATCTTACAGCAAGGCCACTTGATCAGGAGGGGCTTGGAACGACATCTTAATTGCTGATGTTCCCGGGTACCCCCTGACCTGGGGTGGTAGCACCTGTTAGGGTCCCAGCTGTGGGCAAATAGTTGACCCGCAAACTGGGGGCCAAAACACTATGAAAGTGTAAAAATAGGTTTAATACCAGAAATACTTTGTAAATAATTATTACCAGCAATAAATTTTTGAAAAAAAAAATATTACCAGCAATAAAAATTCTCTGCATTAAATAACCCATTGAGGTTGATATGCTGTAAATGAAAACAAATGAAACCAAACCTAATAAACCTTTGTCTGCATTGTTTGTTTTTGTTTCATGTATAATGCAGTCACAATTGATATTTGATCTATTTCCAAAGCCATAGTTTTTAATCTTTGCTTATTTTTTATCATATTAAATTTGGACAGAAATTTGTTTACACATGCTGTAAAGATATTTTTTCTAGTTATTCTATTATTATTTTATTTTATTTTTCTAATCATTTCTCCCCAAGGAAGGTGATAATGCCACTAGGACACAGGGTGGGGGTTGCAGAGCATGAAAGAGAATGAGAAGACATGAGTGAAGAAAGGGCAATAAAAGAAGGTTTCAGGAAGACAGAAGTTGGCAATGCATTTAAATTTTTGAAGATTTTAAGTGGTAGGGAATCAAGAAATCAAAAATGGAGTTCCACAGGTGAGATGTGCAAGAAAAGAAATTGTTACCATAGAAGTGCTTGTTGCATCTAGCTAGTTCAATAATAAAAATTGTTGCCAATCTAGTAGAATGCTTTAATTCATGGCACTGTGGAGGGGGAGTTCATCAGAACTTTTTTTTTTTTTTTTTGCCATGATAATATTTATAGAAAAGACAGTGTGAAGCCACTTCATGTCATGAAGTCAAGATGCTTGGTCAGGATCAATTACATTACAGACCCCTTCTTTGATTTTTGCCAATAATCTTGATGTAATGGCAGCAATATTCAATACACGGAAGAATGGTAGATTTATAAATGTGCAAGATGGATTCTAATGAGAAATTTTTCAGCACGACACAGTGAACCAACTTGCAGTAGTCAAAGCAATTGATTTGATATAGTTGCTCCATTTCATGTCAGTGTAAAACATGAGGCCAAGAAGATGTAGTGTGTTGCTCTCCTGGAGTTTAGCATCAACCATTTGGTGATTAAATGAAAATAGTTTTGTCTTGGAGGCATTAAAATTTACAAGCCGTTTCTTGCTCCAGATTAGCAGTCCTTTTTGAGAGCAGTTGCCAAGTTTACTTTATCGGATCTATTGGACTTGCTACTAAGACAGGAGTAAATAGTTGTGTCATTTGCATAAATACCTAGTAAGGAACTGATGGCATCAGGCAGGCCATTGATGAAGATCAAAATAAAAACAGCATAGGTCAATGGATCCCCTCCATCATTAGTATGAAATGATCTGGAAGCATTGCCTGTTCAACACAATTGGGTTAAGCCAAATAATTGTCCTGTGGTACTGAAATCCAAGAGCTTGCAGAGAAGGCCAGCATGCCAAATCTTATTGAACAACTTTAAGATATCTTAATCCACAGCACAAGCTTCATCATTCTTATCTAAAGTTTGATAGACAAATTCAGTGATGGCTGTTAACACATCAGTGGTAGAACTGGTAAAATGAAAGCCATATTGTTTATCCAAAAGGAGAACAATTTGGCATTGATTAGAGCTTCATGTACTTTGCCAAAAAAAATGGGTAAGAAACTTAGGGTGATAATTTGAGAGGTCAGAAGGTTCATGAAACAATCTACAGAAGGACTTCCAACAAGCTGAAAAGTAAGGAACAGCAGAGCATTTGTTGTACAGGTGCCAGTTCAGGAACACATTTCTTTACAACTCCTGCAGAAATATGGTCAAATCCATGGGAATCTAATTTAGAAATTATAGCAGAAGCTACACATAGTTGGATGCATATCACTCGGTAGGGCTTTTCATTCTGGGGGAAAAATCTGCCAGAGCTACTCCGGATGAGTCGAGATTGGAGTTGGAAGAGAATTTCCAAGCAAAATGCTGCAGTAGATATCAATAGTACAAATTGATTGAAGATAGAAGGGAGTAAGAATTGGCTTTTCTTCAGCACACTCTTGCAGAGCCACCAGTAATCTCTAGAAGTAAACTTGTTAGAATCTAAACGGTGTCTCCTTCTATAAGCAAATAGTGACATTGCTTCTTTGAGGACTCGCTTGTACTCATTACGAGCAATAGCAAAGAGATGTCTGTTACAATTGGATCTGTCACTCTGATATAGCCAGAAGAAGTGATTCCTGTGGGCTATAGCAGCTGAACGGACAAGAGAGAACCAAGGAGATGATCGTGGTTTCACTTGGTATTTCTCTGCTGGCACGAAAGTTTTGATGCTGGCTTTCATCCAAAATGAGACCTCAGTGGCACATTTCTCAACAGAATGATTAAAAATATCATTCAAGAGGCATTGTGAAGAAAATCATGAAATGAGTCCCAATTAGTCCGTTGATGAGAGAAAGATGTTTTTCTTAGTAGGGGGTTTGTGACTGATGAGAGAGCAAAAATAGATATCTATAGACACTACCACGTGGTCAGAGTTAACAAGAGAACAGCATTATATGCAGTAATACGGGGGGGGGGATCAGTTAATTATTTCTTAACAATAGAAAACCGACCCCTCACTTTATGTCCAGCAGAATCTTACATTAATTACAGTTTACCCATGCTGTTAATTTTGACAGCATATTTTGTCAAGTCCTTTAATATTAGATTTTAATCCATGCGGGTCTTGCTTATAAAAATATATCTCCAATGCAAGGGAGATAACTCTCGGAAAAAAAATCTTTCTTTTTAAAAATCCTTTCATAACGTCATTCAGTCATCAAAGTATTTTTTTTATTTTTTTTTATTTCTTCACGTTCACCTGTTGTTGCATTTTTCTTCAAATGTTCTTTGAATTCATCAGTTTTTAAATTCTGGAAGCTTCGAGAACAATTCTTTGTTCTTGAGATCAAAATTGTTTTCTTTTAAACATTGCAAACCATTTCCCATCACATGCTTGCACCTACTGCATCATTATCATGACGCATCAGTAATTCTTTGAATTGTTTTCAGCTGCTGCACTTTTTCCCCAAATTAAACTAGAGGAATAAATAATTTTAACTGACCTTTCCATATTCTGACGTTATTATCGGATTGATTTATGCTCAGTTTGGTAGTTAAATTCGATAAAAACATTTCGGCCATTGTGCTCTCCACCCTTCTTCAGATGTCTGTATTCATATTCAGTGACCTTCTAAGAACTTAGAACCAACCCATTTATTTAATCCTCGTCAGTAGTGTTCGCATTAGACTTAAGGGAGATAATTCATATCTTAGGGGAGATAACTCATATCAGTTAGGGGAGATAACTAAATAATTATTTTTCTACAAACAATTGTTATTCAAACACAAACATGATTTTTTTTAATATTGTATAAAATATGATGTGAAGAACCTGACATTTGACACTTGATAGTTTCTTGACAGAATCACGCTGGAATCATGCAGAATCAATCAGATTTTGAAGATTATTGTTTTCTTTAAAGAGAATATTTTTACCATATGCAGAATCCTCCGAGTTGAAAGAAAAAAAAATACTATCAGAAAAATAAGTGAAAAAAAACAAAACATTGATTAGAAAAAAGAAGAAATACTAATAAAATCAAAGAAAACCGAATGGAAAAAAATTATAATCATCTGAGAGTCTAATTTGAACATTCCAGGAATTGAAACAGTAGAACAAGAGAAGTGGTATAACAAATCAATACACATTGATTGGTAGCCTGTCTAGTTAAGTCTGCCTGTCACAAGTCAGGGTAAATTATTCCAAATTGTGGATACATAACATTGAAATTTCCTGTCAATTTTTGCATGTGTGAATAGTTGAATGATTAGTGACTTGGAAAGAGAAATTGTTGATATGTGTTCAAATTCAGGTGTCAGAATTGCATTCACTTTTGCACAAAAGAAAGGTACAAATCTATTTCTTCTCCACTTGGCTCTGGGTTAAAAAATAAGGCAGACTGGACCCTCTTGCCTTGAGGTGTCCACCAGTCTAAAAGAATAAAACCTGAATTCAAAAAAACATACATAACTTTGGCATGGTGCATACAGCCATTAAAAAGGTTATGGATTTCACAGTTGAGTGTAGCATGAGAGTGTTGACCTTATGACCTCAACTGAAGTAGAATGAAGGAAAAATAATGAGTACAGCAGTGGGTCTATATTGAAGAGGTTCAACTTTACATCTTTGAACTGAGCTTATAAACAGTTGACAAAATTTAAAATTAGTATTCAAACCTTAATTTTCATCTTTCTTTTCTATAATCAGTGTTAACAAATGTCTTTATATGTTATTTCTTATCTCCTGGAGCAAAACATTTTCTGATAAGATTTATTTTTGGTGGGGTTGGGTGGGAAATTAAGGGTGTAAAGAATCACTGAGTTATGATAACATTCATGAAAATCAAGCTGCTGAGTTATGGGATACAGAATCAAATATTTCTTTATTCCAATTTCCCTCAGATTAATTTAATAACCAAAGAATTAATCTAATCTTTATAGTTTCCTCCATCTCTCCAAAAGTAGAGTTTTCCAATGAAACATTTTTAGCCAAAATGATATAATACAAAATGCAGTTGCCATTAATTTAAATGGGGGAAAGGTTTTGAGTATTTCCAGACTCCCCAAAATTATTTTGCGGGAGATATTCACTTCAATGGTTATAGGAAAGTATGTCTTTTATTTTAGAAAGGATACATAGTTTTAGGGCGGGGTTTGCAGGACTAGGGGCTTCAAAGAAATGTGATAGAAAACACTGTGAGTGTAGGCAGTGAAGAATACAATCATATTTCATGCCTTCCACAATATTTGCAGATGTGGGATGATTGGCCTCGATCTTTAAAATTGAGGCAGGTAAACAATTATTTTGATGAACTGGGACCTCTCAAAAATGTTCACCTTGTAAATTAATAGTAATTGTTTCTTTGTTTTACAACATTTTGTATAGTTTTGTGGGGTGAGGAATCTGTGCTAATTGGTCTTATATAAACAAAAATGAAGGAGCGTACAGTGAATTTTTTTTGAAAAGCAGGCGATGTGATAAGCAATAAAATGTTTGCAGATTTAATTTGGGTTTAAACTCCTGCTGCTGACAACTGAAACAAATTTACAACAAAACTTGTAACAATTTAGACATAATAATCTTTCCTGATCTGTTCTGAAACTAATTTCTGACCCTGTTATAGGCAACTAGACACAGATTATTTTTTTGTTTTCTCTGAAAATGAGAAAATTATTTACCATATATACTTGTGTATAAACCAACTTCTTGTATAGTGCAACCCCTGAATTTTTTTCATGAATTTTAACCGATCATCGAAAATGCATCATTTTTAACCTCTTCAAAAAAATTAACCTTTTTATAGTGTGACCGCCACCCCACTATTTTTGCTAAAAAAAAATGACCATAAGAACTTGCTCTCTACTCAAGTACGTACGGTAACTAAGAAAACTGGTAATCATAAGCCTTGTGACTCAGATCAGTATACTCAATTTGGTTGTTATACTCACGACATTTCGGATATTGTAGTCTATGTCTGTATTTATACTCAGTAACCTTCTAAGAACTTTGAACCAACCCATTCAATCCTTGTTAATAGTGTTCTTATTGCACTTAGGGGAGATAATTCATATCAATTAGGGAAGATAACTCGTACTAGTTAGGGGAGATAATCTATCAATACCAGTCATATTCAACTTTGGGCTTGCTTGCCCGTTTCTCCCATTGTACCATTGGATGTGAATTTTCAACAATACTAGATCAAGGTGTTGAACTCACGACGGCTAGGAAAGCAGATATTTTTTTTAACCAACGCTTGACTCTATGAGGCATTCAGAAATGGAAGGAGCACAAGACTTACAAGTTAGTTTGCAAATTAATTTGTCACTCAATCAAATCAGAATAAATAATGGTAAGGTTACAAATGTCTTTAATATGGGGGAGGGCCTGCCTAGAATTTGAAATCTTGGATTGTAATATATTGACCTCTGCTACAAGTGAGAAATATGGAAACAATCTGTTATGTAGCAAGTTTTTCTTTAGCTTAACTTAGTCTGGCACAAAAGTAAAGTTTTCAGGCATCCTATGAGAATCAAACATGCTCTACACAATTTAGACACTTGCTAAACATTGTGCTATGATAAGCACCAATGTTGTTTTCTATAAACTTTTTCCTTCCATTTAATGCAAATTGTTCACTCCTTCCATGTAAATTTTTTAATCCTTTCACCCGCCCCAAGCAAGGTGATGATACCACAAGATTTTTGTGGCGTAACATATACGCTGATTCTTTAAGAAAATACAAAAACCTAGGGAATCAGCAAATATGCTCAGCCACAAAAATCTCCTAAGCTGGTCAAGCATGGAAATGAATACAATATGGCAGCCAGTAATACAGAGGGGGTTAAATATAAGGAATAATAACAACAAAAATTACAATATGAGCTCTGGTAAAAAATGTTTACTGAGACATTAAGTTTGTAAATCCCCCAAATTCATACACTGATGTCCTCAAGGACACATGGACCAGTGGAAAAAAGTGTTGGTTGGATCCAAAGAGTTGTGAATTCAATAACTGGTTGCAACAGAAACATCTGGAAGAGGCATGGCACGTGAAACTAGAACAATCTACCCCCAGAGAGCGAATAAAGAGCTCAGTTTGAAATTCCAATCACCTGAAGAAGGCTGGAGCATGCAACAGCCGAAGCATTATGAATATGGCAATAAAGATGAGAACTTTCCGAACAATGTAAATAATTCTTTGAATTTGTTGTCTATTAACTTTATCAATAGAGAAAATGAAGTTTTCCAATGCAAAATTGATAAAAAAAAAATTATCATTAAGAATTTTATTACAAAGTTAATTAAATATCTTTCTCTATAATAATGTTTTTCATAATAATGTATTAATTATAAAAAAAACAGTTTTTTATGAATAATTCATGTTTTTCTTTTATTTTAAAAAGTATCTGAAATTTTCATATTACAGTCATTTGTAAATACAAGAGAAAATTGTAAATTTTCGCACTGTTAAATTAATGAAAAATGTAATTTAAGAATTTTATTACCAAAAGTTAATTATTAATGTCATTCAGTAAATTTAATTTAATATTTTTACAACTGTTCTTTAAAATATATCACAAAAATGTTTGTGAAGAAAATACATTTCTGTGGTATAATTGAATTATTTTAAACTCACTAAAAATACCATCAGTAAGAATTCTGTGACATAAATTTAATAGTTTTCTCTATAACAATATATTGACTATAAAAATTAACTTTTAGAAAATTGATCTTACCATCTTTTGTAAATAAACCAAATATGTAACTTTTTTTCTACTGTGAAATGGATGAAAAATGCTATTTATTCAGGATCTTGTTTCATAAAGTTAACGTCATAAGTAGATTTAGTAAATGTAACTTAATATTTTACCACCATTCTTAAAAATATACTACCATAAAATATACTACCATAAAATTCATAAAATACTTCTGCTGGTAGATTTGTACAATAGTCACTATGACCAGAAATAATAAATTATTTTCAATTTTTGTTTATTTAGATATAGGTTAAGCACTCCAGATCATGAATAAAATAATATATATATATGTATGTATATATAATTTTACAAAAGTTAATAGATGGGTTCATTTTGCTATGTAAAATTCATTGTAAACTGATTTCCCTATGAAAGCCAAAATAAATATGCTCACCTGAGGTGATTTTTTTTAAAATGTAAAAAAATATTTTTTTAATTCATATGTATAAATGCTTAAAATCGATGAAAAAAGAATCCAGATTAAGAATTTCAAATTTTTATTTTTAACACTTGATAATTTAAGAAATCACTCACTATGATCTTATTTTGTTTTTGATCAATTTGCATAGAAAATTGTTCACCTTGTTAAATTTTATGAAATTTAATAATTTTTTCTGTTTATTGGGAGTGCTTATTATACAGTAACAGAAAAAGAAAACAAAATTTGAAAAAAAATTGATTATTTTGGTTACTACTCCTGATTAAGATACAATTTGATTCACCTGTAATTTAAATAAATTTGTATGTCCTGGAATCTGCTAGTCTATACATTAACCTCTAAAAGTTGAAAAATTCCTACATTTATGCAAACCATAAATTCTCAATTTTGTACTGAAAAGTCCAAATCCTTCAGGCCTCAGAATCTAAAGTTCCTACACTTCTTAGAATGGCCCTGTAATTTTTATGAAGTAACAGTTTAATATTGTTTTTAATTTCAGTATCCTGAAATCTTTCGCAAAATGGTAAAAAGTGTTGTTTAGTAGATTGCCATAGTAACTGTGATGTACAAAATATGGTTCATGTATTTTGTTTCCCTTAAGTCCAGAATGAGCAAAAATGACGATTAAAGGCAATACATCAAGACAACAATGAAAAGGCATTTTCTTTCTGGCTATGAAAGGGAAATATTAGAAGAAAATTATGGCCCCTAAATTCATCCTCGTTATTTGCCATCAAGTGTATCATCTCGTCCTCAATCAATGAGTTGGCAAAATTTAAAATAAAAAACACAAGATTATCAGTTTTGAAAATTTGTCTCACAATATTGATCAAGAAGATTTTGTGTCACCTGTGTTTCATGCTATGAATCAAAAAATGATTAGTTGATTTTTTTTTTTACTAGAAATATTACGAATTATTTTAGTTAAAAATCACTTATGAACCCCAGTTGCATGTCTACCAAGCTGGTTATAAGTATCGTCTTGTTCAAGACCCATTTGCATAGCAATGATAGAACTTGACATTATTGTATATGTGTGAATACTCTCCTGTAGGGTTAGTCAGACTATGAAATATCATTGATTGATCTTATGTAATTTGTGATCATCGTATTCACAATAACAAAATGTGTAGATTCCTCACATCTCAGGCATTTGTTTTTGTTTTGTCCTTGGTAGTAGATAAGGAGCAAAACATTACTAAATTTAGGTCACTTAGCCCTTCTCCCAGTTCAAATTTGGCCCATTGATATAACTTTTTTTTTCTCAACGTACTTCAATATTGATGTAAGGGAGATAAATCATTCAAGGGAGATCACTCTTAGTCGTTTTTAAGTCGTCAACTTATTAACAGTTTTATCTAAAATAAGTGCTTAACTGAAGTTTACTTTGTACCACTTTGTGCCAGTTTTAACTAAAAGTCTATTGGATATCTGGAATAATATTTTAAGAAGGCAAGAGAAGAAGATTTTCTTTTTCTAAAAGCTACTGAAATGAGCCTACTAGACAGATTCTTTCTTTTCAAATGTGGAATCAAACATCCTGAATCCTTTGTTCTCGAGAGAAAATCATTTTTTTCTTGCAATGCTAATAATCCAGTTATCCAGATTATTTTATGCGTGTATGTGTTTCCGAAATAATTTTTTTCTTCAATGTATTATTTCTTAAATAATTACAATTCAACAAAAATGAAAATTTTCAACTTTTGATCGATAATTTTTTTGTAAAGAATGAATCTATTTTATTTAAAAATAATAGTGAGGAAAAAAGTTTAAACTGATGAAAAAATACGTAAATCAAAAGGATTGTGTCCCCAGTTGTTTTAACAGATACTGAATATTTGTTTCTCAAGTAACTGTTTACATAGAGAAAAGAGAAAAGTGACATTTAACTCTAGCAGTTATAAGCTTATACTATGATCAAGAATATGAAAAATTAACATTGTGCTCATAGGAAGTATTGCAAACCAAGTAACGCATGATTTGAAATGACTACGAATTTTCACTAGAACGTATTTTCTCTGTTATATATAATAGGTAAGTACTAATTTTCGATGAAAATTACTGTAATCCGACAATTAATAGATTCTTAAGTATTTATTTGTAAATCGGGACCTGAACATTTATTAAAATCGAAATACCGCAATGTCGACATAGCATACATCCATATTTTCACAAGAAAACAAAGCCTATTTAAATATTACAACTACAGGTGTACACAGGGCACCAAGATGGATTTTTTTAAATTATTTTCTCGTTAAGATGAAAGATCTCCTTATTTTTTATATAATAAATTTCTTTTTTCTGTGCGACCGACTGTTTTTGTCATTGTGGCAAACCTCATTCTTGATCAGATTTTATTAAAAAAAAACATTATTGAGGAATTAAAAAAAGGAAGATAACAATGAATAGTTCTTTTTCTTTGTTGTTGTTGTTGTTGTTGTTGTTGTTGTTGGTGGTGGTGGTGGTGGTGGTGGTGGTGGTGTATTATTATTATTATTATGTTTCCTGCATCGTATTCCCTTACACCCGAGTCCAAACTATGATCCTTAGTCCCTATAGGAGAATTGTCAATTAATTTATAGCACTTTTCTTAGTATATGGGATAATCCTAGTTCCTAGTAGGGTAATCTTCTGGGCAACTTGTATTTTGATGCTACCTGGAACACTGTTATTGTCCATTCCTTTTCTTACGAGGCCCAGTGCTCCGATTACTATCTGTACAGTCTTAGTCTTCCTTCCCCACATTCCATTAATCTCGATCTCCAGGTACTTTTATTTGGACAATTTCTCGATAATTTTCATGAAGGTGTTTCTCTCAGATGGTACTGCTATGTCAACAAGCAAACACTTCCTGAATTTCTTGTCTTTTATGAAAATATCAGTTCTGTCGACTTTTATTTCCCTATCATTTTGAATTGGTATGTCCCAGAGGATAGTTACATCGTTATTTTGGGTAACTGTGTCTAGTTAGTACTCATATCATCTCTCAGTGGTTTCGATTTTGTGCTTCTTGCTTTTTTTTCAGTGCACATATGTTGCTACCTTGTTATGTCCGTGGATATATTCATTTTTAGCTAGTTCTGGATATCCTGAGACAATATGGTCGACAGTTTCATCATACTTTCCGCAGATCCTGCATTTCGGGTTAGTTTCATCCCTGATTCTGTGACAGTGATAAGACCTAGTTGCGAGGATTTGGTCCTGGGCTGCAATAATTAAGTCTTCTGTCTCAGCTTTCAACCCGGTGCTCCGCAGACACTGATGTGTTTTCTGTTGGTCTACATCTGCTTCTTTCATTCTTTTTAGGTATTTGCCATACAACGCCTTGTTCTGCAAGATTTCTTTTTTTGTAATTTCATTTGGTTATGTTGGTTTCCTTTCTGTTTTACTCGTTTGGCGTAAATGGTATTCACTTCGTATTTTGTTGGTATGATTTCGGGTATATTAAACTGTTTCTTGAAGAGTGCAGCTTATTTGTTGATGGAGTAGATTTGGTGTTTTACTATTTGTAGGAGAGGGTCATTAGCTTTTGTGAGATATGCTTCCAATCCAATTGTTGTAATTGTTAGAGTTCAAATTGGATTAGACCTCGACCTCCTAA
The DNA here is from genome assembly GCA_903632075.3 of Acanthosepion pharaonis. Classification (NCBI taxonomy): domain Eukaryota; kingdom Metazoa; phylum Mollusca; class Cephalopoda; order Sepiida; family Sepiidae; genus Acanthosepion; species Acanthosepion pharaonis. Next base: position 244,818 of record CAHIKZ030003205.1, read on the forward strand.
AGCTCTTGGTAAGTACATCCTATCTACATCTGATTTTGGGTGGTGCATCCGTATTTGGGTAGGCATTCTTCTGGTCTTGGCGTCCAATCTTTTAATGTCATTCAACTTCCATTTAATAATATTGAAGCTGTATGTTACTACAGGTATAGCTAAGGTGTTGATAGGCTTCATTTTATTGGCATCATTAAGTTTGCTTTCTAGTATAAAACACACTCTCCTATAGTATTCTTTTCGGATCTTTTTCTTCATAATCGAATGTTTTATTCCGTCTCCTTCATTTATTCCTAAGTTTTTGAATGTAAAATTTTGGTCTAGTTCTTTAACCTTGTTGTTGATATCAACATCTGAATCTGTAGATTCGTTAGTTTACTGCTTTTGAAGATGGCTTTGGAACATTTGTCGATTCCGAATTCCATCCTAATATCTTCGCTGAAGGTTTTGACAATGGTGAGTAGGTTTTTCTGCTTGTTGTTATCCTTGGCAAATGTTTCAAGATCATCAATATAAAATACATGATTCAGTTTGCCATTCTGTGTCTTGTATCCATGGCTACTGTTGTTCTGTAGGCGGCTGAGTAGCGCTAATGCAAAGCAGAAAAGTAGTGGTGACAATGAATATCCTGCTTTTGATGTTGATTGGTTTCAATGTTAATGACCCGTTTGTATTGTTTAGATTTAGTGTAGTCTTCCAGTTTTTCATGCTCTCCATTATAAATTTGACTGTTGAGAGGTATACTCTGTATATTTTTAGCCTTTTCTCTGTCCATGAGTGTGGTACATTGTCGAACGCCTTTCTGCAGGCGACCCATGCTATCGATAAGTTTCTTTTTTCACCTCTTCCAATATCGTTTTATTGATAATTAGTTGATCCTTGGACCCGTAACTTCCTCTTTTACATCCCTTCTCTTCTGCTGGGAGTAAATTGTTTTTCTTAATGAAGTTGTATCTCCTCTCGGTTATGATAGAAATGAAGATCTTGTACATTGTTTGTAGGCAGGTGATGGACCTATAGTTCTTCGGGTTCTGCGTTCTTCTGTTTGTGGGGAGTGGGTATTTTATATACCACGTGAGGAGCCATTTGGGGCATTTTTCTGGGTGTATGATTATATCATTGTATGTCTGTGCGAGGTCTTGGTGGGTGCTTGATCGGTTTTTTATCCAAAAATTATTATTATTATTACAATAATAATAATAATAATAATAGGATGATGAAGAAGAGACATTAGAGAACTCGTCTCAACATGGGCGAGGAAAATTAATTTAAAAAGGAATGAAATTAGTCTCTAAATATACCTGAGAAACTTTAGGATACGAACCGATTTTACCAATTTATTAACGAGCTTCCTTTCTGGAGATTCGACCAAGACCTAGGAAAGACTTTAAAATTCAAAACTGAAGTCGGAATATTGATTTTAAATATGATTGTACATTAATAATATAATTTATAAGAAAAAAAAAGGTTACTCCGGCCCTTAAGAGTACATGTTGCACACAGTGGTCAAAACACACACATAGCAGCAGTAACGTTTAAGGTTCTGCCGAACCTTACATGCATGGGAGATCCCTATTGGTCACAAAACCGTCCAATCGTTGTCCATTTTCTTGGTACCTCCGCGGGAGATATGAAGTGCTTGATCTCTTTTCGCCCCAGGACGAAGATTTTGCTTATCCAATTGTAAGTATTGGAAATGAACTACAAATAAAAGAAAGCAGTCCGAGAAGAGACAAGAGTTACATGACAAGAGTTACAGCCACAAAAAATGAAAAGAACGTAATTCCTGAGGAGTTGTCATTATTTACACTTATCTTTGTTATTATTGCCACAGTGTTTCGATCGTTGTTCTCAGATTGGGCATCAGATGCTTGTCGATTCGGGACTAATTTCAAATTAAACCCTTTATTTAATCTATGGGGGTAGATTGTTCTCAAACTGCCGACCATGTTGAGGTATATCTTCTCTTGTTTTAATTTAATACTGCTCAGTTACCGTTCCCACATCATCTAAGTCTGTACTATCCGCCCCAGGGATTGAACTCACAATTATTATGTAACCAAACTGTCAAAGAAATGCTCGAATCAACTAGGCCCTTCTCCGCAGAACATTAAAGCCTGTTGACCTGTTTTTCATTTTTCTTTTTATTCCATTGTTTTATTAAATGCTTATAGGCTTCCGACCCTATCAAGTTGAAACACCGGTTCCCGTACGATAACCGAAGTTAAGCAACATCGAGCCTGGTCAGTAGCTAGATAGTTGGTTGTTTGGGAATATGTTTATAAGCTTGTGTGTGCGGATGGTGTAATTGATAATGCCTCAGAATTGTGAATCGGAGAGCAGAGATCCAATTCCCATTGGGTTCGTTATATCCACTTATGTGCCAATGTTCTTGAAAAAGGTATGAATCCACCTCTTGTCTCTCCAGCTATGGGTTAATTAGTAAAACTTGTATCACTAAATCATTATTAACTAAAAAACAAAACTCCTTACAATTTAAAAGAATTCTGGTTTTAAATAACCTGCAAAGGATTGATAAGCTGTCAAAACGAATCAATCAATAAATAAATGCTTATAAAATCCATAAGATTGTTGTATTCTTCAACTTTCATTAAAACTCGATTCAAGAGGACTCACATTGTCCGAATATTGCATTAATTCCGTCATATCAAGTTATAATCAAAGGTAGTAAATATTCTTGTGCTATACGAAGTTAATCTAAGATTTTAGAGAATATTTGGTGAACGACTTGTGGAATTAAATGAATTATAAATACGCTGTGTGATACAATAGAAAAGATATTTAGTATGGAATTTTTACAGCAAGGGTATGGATATCAAAGCGTGAAAGTTTGTTAGGGAGAGTAAATATCAATGACCTTGTCGGTTACCCCACTTGACTTTTCTAAAACAACTAGGGGTCATTCCTTAAGCCTATAAATAGGAAATGACATTTTCTATCATATTCTTTTTCTTTTTTCTCTTAGACAATAACATGTAGTCGAACGTGGTAAAAAATGTGCCCTCACCCCCACTGGGGCGTAAACGTTCACTTCACTTCTAATTCTTGAACTTCTCCTACTCAAACTTCATACGCACAAACACATTCTCTAGTTTAAATGTTTTCTTCTTTTATTGTCTATGTAGACTTTTTGGTGATACATTGTCGTTTGTTTGTAGTTTTGTTGTTACATTTTACAGTTATTACCCGGACTCACATTCGAATTCGCAATAATTGCTATGGGAAAAATATACCCGGAGACACGTGTTTTCTATCTAAATACGATTAGCAACAAAACCTGAGTGAGGAATTTGTAAAATGGCTATTCTTTCTTCCTCGTGAATAATGATAACAAGTCAAAATACAAAGAATAGAAAGATTGTCTTTTCGTAAGGCCAAAGCATTGCAATCAATCTGACATCCAGGAAATCTGTTTGAAGACTCTTCTCCTTTCAGGGGAGAGAAAAGGGTAGTACGTTAGCGTGCGGTCTACCGCGGTTTCCGTTGTCTACGCCGTGAAATGACCTTTACTCTGTGGTTTACTTTTCATGGTATTAATTTATTGCCGGTATTTAACTTTGACCCGAGTGTTCCTGACCGGTCAATATTAATTGACTTTTAGGGTGCGGTCTAATTTTCATATGATTCCCTTATTGCCACCCTTTTAACCTGACTACTCCTGACTGATCAATATAAAATAACACATTTTACTCATTACAATATTGTTAAACGTTCTTGTAGTGGAGGTAAGTAGCACATTGAAGTATAAAAGTACAGTTAGACTACGCACTAAACTGTAAATGACCTGGTAGACTGCACGATAAAGGTCATTTTACAGCGTGGACTACGGACAACTGCAATAGAGCGTACGCTGAAGTAATACTGCAAAAGGTTTGTCATTTGGAATATCTATATAGCCGATGTTAATTAGTCATAACCACAATTAATATATAGAAAGTAAATTTCTAATAATTGTGGTAAATTTTTAAACTGTAATTTTTAAACTATGGCCCAGTGGATAAAAAACTTTGTTTAGATCCAGTGACTAGACCCAAAGAGTTGTGAGTTCAATACCAGGCCACAGCAGTGGTGAACCAAACTTGGAGAGTTGAGTTAACGGGAAATAAATGAGACAGTCAGAAGAGGTATGGCACGTGGAACTAGAACAATCTACCCCGGTGGACGAAACAAAAGGGTACGGTTCGAAATTTCAATCACCTGAAGAAAGCCGGAACGTACAACGGCTGAAACGTTGTGAATATGGTAATGAAGATAAGGATAACAGTCCGAATAATGTAAATAATGTAAGTAATCCTAATATCTCAGAGATATAGACAGATGTAATTTATTCACATTTTTAAAGGGAAGTTTTAAAAGGGAGATAATCGCCCTTTATACTTGTCGGAATTCAACTATTGTTTTTTTCCGGAAAGAGCTCGTAATAACACATTGTCCTTCCAATCCGATGCACAGCAGGACATTCGGCTTTTAGAGAGGTTAATGATGACTCTAAAATTCAAAGGGGTGTGTGTGTGTGTATGTGTGTGCGCGCACGCGCGCGTGTGAGCTAATTTTTGCGGATCTATGCCTAGATAACTTATTTGAAATATTAATAGAAATGATCAAGTGTGTAATATATAAAAGTTCATTCATTTTAGTAACTGTCTTTACCGACTGCTTACAGGAGAAAGGGAAGCACAAGTGCACTAATGTTGAGAAACTGGCCTCTACTTTCAGTTGTTGACGAGTCTTTTGATCTCTTGCTGTTTCGTACGTCTCTAATGTCGCTGGCATTTTAAATTAACTGACTATGACCTGTTGCAAAATTCTGTATTTATCAATTTCCAGGAGGTACAAACTGGAATTTTTTTTCTAATTTATAAAAAGCAAAAGCAATTGGTTAAAAAATAGTCTTTTTTTACCTGATGATCTGTTTTCTAAGTCTACTGTTTTGATATATATATATATATATATATATATATAGTATAACGATATATAAAATTTTATATATCAAGAGTAGTTTTAGAGAAAAGATGTATGACAAATTGAAATAGTTTTCGTGCGATGCGTTTCGTGAGTCTGGTGAAATCCTAAGGGACGAAACGCGTCCACTTTGTCATACATCTTTCATCCATATATATATATATATATATATATACAACAGATCCTAGCAAAAAGATTAGGTTAATCATATACTGCACTAAATCTAGTAGATCCAACTTAATTGTTCGCAATGATTCTTCCTCGCTCCTCGTTAGTGATTTGCAAAAAACCAACATAGTTTACAAATTCAAGTGCCCTTTGGGAGATTGTATCTCCAATGGATTAGATAATATTTATGTTTGTCACACCACAAACTCGCTTTCATGATGCTTGACTCTACATTTGAATGATAACTCTAACATTTTTAGGCATTTAAAACAACATGCCTGGCCTCATACACAATTCCGGAAAATCCTTGTTGAAAACACAACTATACTTAAACATGAAAACAATAAACAAAAACTAAAAATTCTTGAAGCTATATACATAAAACTGTTGAAACCTAACCTGAACAAAATAAACTACGAAATCTTCACAAACATTCTTAAATGCCTACAATTGATAACAGAAGCCATTGGTTTATACCAACGGCTTCCCAAACTTAATAGTTCTCGTTTTCACTCTCGCGTGGTTATGTGTGACGTCACGAGCTGCGACGCGATTTTCGCTTTCGCGTTACGTATACACGAGTTAGTCACTGCTTTGAAATTTGTCACGCAACAGAAACAGACTATCATTATCGTTCCGTGTATTGGTTGATATATTGAAAAGTAATTGTCATCTTTGATAATGGCTTATATAATCCGAAAGCTTAGATAGGATTTAAACATGTATCGATATAGTGATTTCCTTTCGTCCTTCAATGATAATGTTATTAAGCTTATCAGACAATATGAAAGGAACTTACTTAAAATAAATAGACAAAACTTGTCTATATTATTTAATGAAACATACATTATATATATATATATATATATATATATATATATATATATATGGTGTGACGGATGAATTGTCTAAATTACGTAAAAAATGAAAATAACACTGATATCTCATTTTAACTGATATATTTACCAAAATTACACAAAAATATCCTAAAATACTAAAGAGTAAATATATTCAATAAAATCGCCATTAACTTCAACCACGGCCTCCAGACGACTTTGGAATCAAAGGGTCTCTCTGCAGCCATCCTCTTGACCCAGGGCAGTACTACCTCCTCAAGGCACTTGATGTAGGCCTCTGTGTTGAGTCTGAGACCCTCACCAACAAATTTTGGATTTCTTTTCTTAAGTGAATGTCCAAGAAATTTCACAGAAAATATGTGTATTCTACGTTCATTAATCGAACCTGTATCATTCATGGAACCGTCATATAGCCTGACGTGCTATACCATTTAACCACAGAGGAAGCGTCTGGTTGGCAAAGTCGAATTAGTGCTTCTAAAATTTTATCTACAAAAATAACGTATAAACAATAAATATATTAAAATAATTGTCGGACTTTTATATTATATGATGTCATTTGTTTACGTTAAGATACGCTTCGAGCAAATATGAGCGTCCGAGAGAAATCATGGGAAATTTGTACTTTAAAAGCAATAATTCGACTTTTCTAACCAGATTCTTTCTTTCTAGCTAAATGGTATAGCACGTCAGGCTATATGAAGGTTCCGCGTAGGATACAGGTTCGATTCCTGTTGCAGGACACATATATTCTTTGAAATTTCTCGGACATTCAGGTCGGTAAATGTTGTTAATACTGTTTATTATAAACACAGCATTTACTTAAATATTTGTCTCTATAAAAATAACGTATAAACAATATTATATATATATATATATATATATATATATATATATATATATATATATATATATATATATTATAATAATACAAGTTAATAACATCTTTCAAAATACGTAAAAATTACTAGAATTTAGAATATTTCAAGGCAAGTAGAATTTTTGTCAAGAAAGTGCTCAATATATAACTAGAGCGACAATCAGTCAGTTAAGTGCCATACGCGACACACATTTAGACGGCTATATCTCTCCACCACTTCCTCACCTAAATCACTGTTGACTGTCTCAGTTAAGTGCCATCACGTGATACACATTTGAGCGATCATGTCTCTTTCGAGTCATGACTGACTAGGCATAAGGTATTCCTGCAGTAGGCTGCCGTTTCTTTCTGCGGTAGGCTGGTTGACAACCAAGGCTATAGGATCTAGTCTGTCCTGCTATTCAAACCATAGCTTTCCCAAGAGTATTTGCGCGTAAATAAAGGTAACTGAAATTCGAACTCTTCGAACCATTATCCATTACAACACACCGCGCGTCTATCCGACAATTAATAATCTTTCAAGTGATTTGTTTGAATATTTAATTGACAGTGTGTGTGCACGCACGTGTGTGTGTGTGGCTTTATGCCATGATTCTGAAATATTTATACATTCACGACTCTAATTATTCAACGTTGAATCTTACTACTTAACTTCTTCTTTTATATGCCGTGTCCCTTCAGGACGTAGGCGATCATGGCTCTCCACTTCCTCCTATCCCTTGTAGCTCTCAATAAGTGTTGTCCTTTTGCTACTTCTCCCAGACCCTGTTCTAACATCCCCTTGCATAAGTCCGCTAGGTATGTCTCATGTTGCTTTCTTTTGTCCCTCTTTCCCTCTACTCGCCATGTGAGTATCAGATTCTCCAATCCCTACTTTCTCATTAAGTGTCTCAGAAATTTCATCTGCCTCTTCCTGATGTTAAACATAAGCTACCTCCTTGTTTGCATCCTCTCCCAAGCCTCATAGTTACTCAAACGCTCGGTTCATGATATCCTCAGCATCCGTCTGTAGAACCATACCTCCGTTGTTTCGAGTCCCTTTAAGGAGACCGTCCTACATTCTCTGCCGTAAAGGAGGACAGATATCATGTAGCAGCTCAGTACTCTTTTCTTCGTTACCAACGAAACCCTCCTGTCTCGTAATACTCTGCTTAGCTTTCGGAATGAGTCTTTGACCATCCCAATACATCTTCGGGTATCAGCATTGCACTTACCGTCCTTTGTCAGAACACTTCCCAGATATTGAAATTTCCGCACCTCCTTAATTTTTGTGCCCCCCGACCTGTAAATCGCATTTCGGGATCATCTTTTTTTTACTGATGACCATGCATTCTGTCTTCTTGTAGTTTATGCTTAGTCCCTTCTTCTCGCTCTGCTACCATCGGTAGGAGATTTTGTAGTTTCCTTTCCGTGTCTGCTAGTGTGTCACCTGCGTATCTTATGCTGTTAAGATCGTAAAGTAGTTAATAAATAAGCGATTATCACAGCGATAGATTTCAGGATAAATTAGAAAATAATCTGTACTATCAAACTACACATTTAGAGATTCATGATAAAATAGAAAGAAAAATCAGAAATGTTAATGGTCCTGACCTGGCATCTCGGCTTCAGTCACTTTTTCCATTAACATAACGTAGCTTCCCTGTACCTTTTCTATAAATATTTCCAATTGTTCTGATGAGCTTTCCACTTTTGTAACTAAATTAGATGACTTACTAATGGCGCTAGGGTCTCATCAATTCTCAATTGAAATGGCGAGATGCAACCGTAAGTTCTTTGCTAAGAGTTTCTTTTTTCGCACTTCTCACTTGTGGAACTCTCTTCCGATTTCTTGCTTTCTAGTCAACTTCGATCTTCAAAAAATTAAATGCCATGTCAATCATTATCATATGCCTTCTTTTATTGTTTTCTCTTTTTGTCATATTCTCTCATACTCCGTAATACGTTGCGTCTTAGTGAGTTTATTGCCTTGCTTGGGGTGAAAATAATTAAAGACAAAACGCTTAGTTTATTCTGACATAAAGCCACATATGTAGAATACTCATTAAGAGTTGAACTCATTAAACATTAGTTTTAAAGATCTGTGAAGCTAAACCAGCTTATCAGGCTGTATAGATTAAGTCTTTTCTTAGTCACTGTTTAAGGTTATTCAACGCCATTATTTAATGTCAAACTACACAAAGAGAAAAAGATAGATAGATAGATAGATAGATAGATATGAACAGGTTTAGATAGATAGATAGATAGATAGATATGAACAGGTTTAGATAGATAGATAGATAGATAGATAGATAGATAGATAGATAGATAGATAGATATGAACAGGTTTAGATAGATAGATAGATAGATAGATATGAACAGGTTTAGATAGATAGATAGATAGATAGATATGAACAGGTTTAGATAGATAGATAGATAGATAGATAGATAGATAGATATGAACAGGTTTAGATAGATAGATAGATAGATAGATATGAACAGGTTTAGATAGATAGATAGATAGATAGATATGAACAGGTTTAGATAGATAGATAGATAGATATGAACAGGTTTAGATAGATAGATAGATAGATATGAACAGGTTTAGATAGATAGATAGATAGATAGATATGAACAGGTTTAGATAGATAGATAGATAGATAGATAGATATGAACAGGTTTAGATAGATAGATAGATAGATATGAACAGGTTTAGATAGATAGATAGATATGAACAGGTTTAGATAGATATGAACAGGTTTAGATAGATATGAACAGGTTTAGATAGATATGAACAGGTTTAGATAGATAGATAGATAGATAGATATGAACAGGTTTAGATAGATAGATAGATAGATAGATAGATATGAACAGGTTTAGATAGATAGATAGATATGAACAGGTTTAGATAGATAGATAGATAGATAGATAGATAGGAACAGGTTTAGATAGATAGATAGATATGAACAGGTTTAGATAGATAGATATGAACATGTTTAGATAGATAGATAGATAGATAGATAGATAGATATATAGATAGATAATGAACAGGTTTAGATAGATAGAAGCTTCGTTTACCACCCACTTAGTTTATGATTTACTTTTTATATACTTTGACCTTGGAGATAATTAAATATTTGAGGTTTGATCAAATTAATTCGATTTTTGGGTGTGGGATGGAGGTGAGGGACAGTCGAACATTTATTTTAAATAAAAATTAAAACTGTTTGCAATAATTTAAATATCTTTGAAGTTTTAATTTCTGTTTTAATTGCAAGAAAATAACCAAGATGTCGTTGTGAAAAGAGAAAAAAAAAAGAACGTTTCACGTAATTAAAGCGGAGTTGGCTTTTTTTAAAACCCATTCCGCCATAATTGATTTTGTCTGTCAACTGAAAAATTAAACAATTTCAGTCTTCCACAAAGATTTTATGGAAAAATTGTTAATTTACGAACGGGTGCTGAAAAGTTCTCGGTCTGACCCACTTCCGAAAATCTAAGTAAATGGCCAAACATTAGAATATCTTTTGGAAGACCATCGTGATTGAGCCGAGCACTTTTCAGCACTCTCTCGTAATGAACACGATTTAAAACTACATTATTTGGCTGAACCAAAAATTCGTAGAGTTTTTTTAAAAGATGGCGTTTGAACACGTGATTTCATTTCACACGTGATTGAAATTTATGACATACATACATATTGTGAAAAGTGAGATTTCAAAGCGTCTTTCTAGTCGATTTGTTTGTGGATTATGAATTTTAGATGTTTTTACGTTAAATGCACCTCACTTTTTCTCTAGCAGAGAGTGTTGTTCGTAAGTGGTTTGTTAGGTTTAAAAATGGAAATTCTGATCTGAAAGCCTGAGAACGTTTCGGCAGCTCTTTATTGGTTGATGATGACCAAACTGAAAGGCTGATTAAAAAGAATCCAAGTCATACGGCAAAGGACATTGCAGAGATACTGTGTATAACTTAAATATGCGTTGTAAGACATTTGAAAATACGTGAAACGCTACGATGCTTGGGTGGCTCATGACAAAGATTTAATGGGCCGCCTTTCGTATATGATTCTCTGCTGAAGTGCAATAAAGACGACTGTTATTTTTTTTTAAAATAAAACGATCAAAGGCAATGAAAAATGTGTCGTAAAAAAGGTGATGGGAAAACGAAATGAGCAAAAGCCGACGGTTATGCTGTGTGTCTGGTCGTAAAGGAAGGGAATTATGTATCTGTCTATATTTCTGAGATGAGGTATTATATACACTATTTACATTATTCGGACTATTGTTCTCATCTTTGTCGCCATATTTATTACATTTCAACCTTTCAGTATCTGTCTATATTTCTGAGATGAGGTATTATGTACAATTATGTACACTATTTACATTATTCGGACTATTGTCCTCATCTTTGTCGCCATATTTATAATATAATGATAACAGCAAAAAATTTGCAATATGAACACTGGTAAAAAATGATTGCTGAAGACATTAGGTTTATAATACCCAGAAATTCATACACGGGTTTTCTCAAGGACACATGGCATAGTGGATAATTAGTTAATCCAGTGACAGGATCCAAAGAGTGTGAGTTCACTACCTGGTTAAGACGGCGGAGAACTTGGAGAGAGGAATTAACAGGAGATAACTGATAATTGACATCCATTAGACATGGCTAGAACAGTCTACCCCAGTGAGCGAAATAAAGGGTTCAGTTCGAAGAACGGTCAAAACGTTGTAATAAATATAGCGACAAAGATGAGGACAATCGTCCAAATAATGTAAATAGTGAAGGGAATTATGTGTTACAAGCTCCTCCCGAAAAATCAGACGTCGGATTCCTACGAGCCGTATTCCCAGTTGAACTGATTCTAAGGATACAAAGGGCGATTATCTCCCCTTTAAATAAGAGAACTCCACGAAGGTCACGTAACAGTCGATGAGTAGACGTCAGTTTGTATGGAGTGACGAACCCAAATTGCTATGTAGACAGGATAATGAAGACATCACAACTCCGCAACATTATAAGAATCCACACAGTCCTACCAAGAACATAGAGGACGTTTCCCCTTCCGAAAATATTACAGCACCCTTTCGATTTTCATGTTACTGTATTCATATATGCTATAATTGTCCCGTGTGGGACACGTAGATACATATTTGTGTATGGTATCTTGTATGATAGTGGTATAAAATCTATTTGAGAATAATACATGTGTGTCATTCTTTTCTTTCAGCTATTCAGGCCCTTCCTTCTGTTTTATTAAGGTGTTAATATAGCACGGATATACTAATGTTTATAATGGGACGAGTATAAATATTTTCTCTTTCCAAGCAACCCTTATGATTAAAGTCAGTATCGATGAAAAGCACCGAGAACTGGTCAATCAGAATAAGGCCGTTTGCCATAAGGACAACGCCAGACATCACACTTAGTTGCAGACCCCACCAAAATTGGCACAGCCTAACTAGAGTACTCTACTACACTCACCTTAGTCTCATGACCTTGTACTTTCGAATTATCACTTATTTTGAGCCACAGAAAATTCTTTTCATGGAAAGAACTTTAATTCTCTGGTCTAAATTCTGGGAGAATGGAATCTTGAAGCGGCCTCAAAGCTACTGAAAGATAAAACAACAAAAACATGGCACATATAAAGTTGAATAAATCTACGATGCATATATTTATTGTCCTGAAATTCACTTTAAAAAACGCCACCAATACTTTTTATTTTGAATATAGTGTAAAATATATTTGTTAAAACTGGTGTGTGTGTGTGTGTGTGCGCGCGTAAAGGTTGGGTTGGGGGTTGCTAACTCAGAAACCAAGCCCAGTAACATGCTAAAAATTTACCTACCGGCTCCTAGCCCGGCTCCGAAAATCACAAAAAATAGAAACCTTGTTTTTTCTTCGTGCCTACAAGCTGACCAACACTTACGGTAAAACCTGACAGTCAAAGCAAAATATGTTTAAAATTTTTTTCAAAAGTTGACTAATAATCAGAATTGAAATAAAATTTTCGGTATTACATCATTTATGAATAAGTTTTGTATGTGAAAAGGTTATTTTTAAAGCTAAACTCGAGGAACATTCTTATTCGCCGCCCAAGCCTATTATTTAAGAGAGAACCTGTTTAGTTTTGAAATCTTTTTGCAAATCAAGACTTAAACGCAAAAGTAAGTGATTAAATCATTTTACGAATGAATTATTTATGGAGAAAAAAAAAAAAGGAAAAGAAAATTAAACAAAAATGATTTAAATGATCGCTTAATTTTTATGTTATACCCATAATTCTCATGAAACATTTAATGGCACACAATGATGTCTTATTTTCAAATAATTCTAGAATGAAGGAAACGACTGACAAAGGGCAATAGAATGTAAAGAAGTTCATAAAAAAGTAGTAATTTTATCTGGTCGTTCCTTCCATAGTTAGTAAATATTTATTTCATTAGTACAATAAAAATATTAATTATCTTGTAAGAACGAAAAATCGGTAAGTCAAGTTCGAATTCTGGTCGAGATTATATTCACTTTCGATCAATTAACATTCACCCGTCATCTAAGAGCAGAATTTGGACTCTCTAGCCGTTGTCATCAATCCGTAGAGGCGGACAACTTGGAATTTAAAACCGTATCCCTCTTACCGTGTGGTACAGAATTTAACTATAACTAAGGTCAGATCAGATTAATTGCAGTATAAATCATAGGTTGTTTCTGTGGCTGTTGAAGAAACACAAACGGGCCTTAGCAGATGCGGGGTGGGGGGAGCAGGAGGCATAACTTGGAAAGGAATAGCCATGCTGAGGACTGAGAATCACAGTTTTACAGTGTGTACCTTCAAGACGAAACGGTTCTGATGACGATTGTAAAAAAACAATAAAACTTCCCATTACAGTTTCTTAAACTTTATATTTCTCGATTATTCACGAAGGATAAACAATTTTAAAACAGTTGAAATCATTTAATAATTTAAATAAATAAAAATAAATCTTGTAATATATTTTTTGAATGGATTTTTTCTTCCGCAACCAGTTTATGGTATATATTATTTAAAATAAATCAATTAAAAATTTGTAAATTTTGTCGGAAATGTTTTTAGAAATAATCTTTATAAAACTTGCCCTCTTTCGTTGTTACAGCCACAATATGTTGGTGTTATACCGTCTGGAATAAGGCCAAAGAATACAACGATCAAAACATTGTAAATATAACAAAGACAAAACACGCTGGTTCGAATAGCAAAAGGCTTATAATCAAAATTTGCAGACAAAACAAAACTAAATTCACTGTCGTTTCTATTTTCTGATTAAGTGCATAATTTGTACATTTTATTTACGCGTAACATAGGAGTTTCTTTTTTCAATGTTGCGAAATTTAATATCAAATGTCAGCTGATTTAATTTCTCTAGGGATTTAGCTATATGGAAATGTCCATAGGTTTGGTTTCAAATTTTTGAGATTTCATAAAATTAAATAATGGCATTATAGTAATATTGAAAATGTAATAATAGCTCGTGTCTACAAAATTCAGAGGAATGTCAGAAAATTACGTCAAAATGACTGGCGCCAGGAAAAAGCTGCCAAAAGTAAAACATTGTAGTTACGTGACAATTACAACAGAACAATCCTTTCTGTGCAAAAAGGCTCCAGTAAAAAAAAAAAAAAAAAAAAACGCCCCGAAAGAACACGTCACGTGATTGAATACTAACCTTTTTCAACCAATCAGGGGTCAATCTGCCGGATTCCAGAACTTCTTTGATAGCATTTTCTTTCTCCACATACAAAAGAGCGACTTGACCCATCTCATTGCAGATTCTCACAAGCTCGCCAAACTTTTTTTTTTATGTCACATTAGTCATGTTCAGTATGGTCAAGCTATTCCAGCATCGATTACATACAATGATTTTATTGTGCGTACACACTTACAAAAATTATCTTGCTAAAAAAAAAAAAAATAATAGAAAAATTCAGTACTGTCGACTTTTTTTTCTCATACAAATAAGGCTTCCTTCATAGATTTAACAAACATTAATATTCCAATTATTTTGTTTCAAAATATTTTTCCAGTGAACTTATATGATTACTGATATCGCTAATCTTAGATGTAGGCTTTGATATAGAATTAGATACTATTGATTAAATGTGAATAAATCTATACGTACTTTGCATAGTGTGTATCTTGCCAGCGGTAAAAGCTTCATAAACATACAGGATCATCTATTCAAAATTTTATATTATCAATACTGTGTATTCAACCTGTCCATATAGATATTTTTGGTCCACATCCTTCAATCGGTAAGGAGTCAGATATTTAATCCGGTAGAAAAATATACGTTGGATTGAAGCTGAATCATTAGCCAAAATGACTGCACAATCAGTAGTTGAACTTTACAAAAGCTTCAATTATTGATTGTGATTTACAAATTCTGATTTAAATATTGATTATGGATTATAAGGTTTAGAGTCTCTATATCGTGACGGGAAGCCAATTTGAAAGCTAGTTGTTAGTTTTCATAAAATGAGAACAATTTCTACCAATTATATCTTGATACTCAGCATTATTAATTTTATTCCTCGGTATATGCAATACAATTAATGAATCAAGTTTCTTATCTTTATGTTGTAACTAGTTCATCAGTGTTAATTCTCCAACTGCTGATCAGGCCATCTGATACAATGACACGTAATTATTTAAAAGACAACTTAAGAATTTGTGTAAAACCATATAGCAATTTAATCCATGTCTTTTCTGTAGGAAATTCTTGTACTTTGAACCTTACGTTTCAAGAGAACTTATACCTTGTGATAAAGTATAACGAAGAGTAAATCTACACTTAAAATGCTTCTTACCACAACCTTTTGAACTTTTCCCGCCATTCTGGAATAAAATCACCGATGTTGGGTTGAAAAAATATTATTTACACTTCTTGTTCATAAATATTTTGTAAGACGCACCCCTGGATATGCAGAAACGACTTCAACGCATTTGCGGCACAGCCTATGAAAAAAAGGGGTAAATATGTTGTCTTTACTCACACATACGCGCTTGTGAGGCCCCACAATAAACCGATTTCCATTTGTCCTTGTGAAATGGCATATATGCTATCGTTAGATACATGTTTATGAACTTACCTGTTCTCATTACCAAGTAGCTTGTATTCAAACAAAAGCTTTTCGTTAGACAATTAGAAGATTGCGCAATGCCAACAGACATGTTTCGTCATGAGATTTAGCATTTTAAACCTGAAAATTCAATACTCTAACGTATAAAGTGAATTCTCAATAGACCAGACTGATTTTATCAGCTGTTAAAAAATTAATGAAACCTCTAATCGTAAATGGCTGCATAAGAACTTGAGAGATTTGTGATTGTGTTGAAGTAATTTCTGGAAACTTATCAAAATATCGAAAGAAGTTAAGTCTAAGTAAATGTGTAGTAGTTGATATGTAATGCCTTGATAAATGTTTGAGAGTTCGATTCTAAGTGAAGGCTCCACAAAAAGTGCAGCTTTGTACATTTGAGTTAATGTTCTGGAATAAGTTTTGAATCGAATGAATGAAAATTCAGAATTAGAAACAAACTGCAGGAATTTAAAAAAAAATAATAGAACACTGAATCTCCCACAGAGATTTTCGTGTTACCACTCCCACTTATGCAGCAAAGTCTGCTTTTCCCAAAGCAATTCATAATTAAACAGCTTTATTTCATAATCGTAGGGTTTGATGGTCGCAATTACCGTTAAGAACCCGCAGAGTATTATCAGCATATTGATACTTTAACTAGGTACCTATTGTAAAGTAAATTTACAAAATAGAAAAGATTTATGACTAGGATTTCTCTTCTCGCTGAAGGTAGTTGACGAGAATTTAGTGATTCACTTGAGACTTGTCGATAAGTTCAGAAACTGAAAAAAAAATGATACAAACTAGGTTAAAGCTTCTACCCCTCTCTCATATATATATATATATATATATATATATATATATACACACACACACACACACACACACAGATCGACTGCCTTCGAGATATGCATAAACATATGGACATACAGATTGAGATAAAGAGACGTGGGAAAACGATAAACTTTTATATATCAAGAACAATTTTAGGAAAATCATAAAGTTGAATTTTTTTTTTTCGTGTGATGCGTTTCAGTCATTAGGACTTCATTCGACTCAAGTGATGTTTACATTGGTATAATTTCACACGAAGGACAAAGAGGCTCTGAAATGTTGAAATTATACAATCTAGCCGGTTTTATTTATTTTTCCTACTTTGTCATTGATTTTCTTAAAATAAAGCTATACATATGTTATGATCTTACTCTCTTCCGGTGTTATATCCATTCAAAACATAGGCGATTACGGTTCTTCACAGCTTCTTTTCTTTAACATTTGTAACCTGTTCATTGTTATGATTGTTCTTATAATAGTGGAATGGTTTCCGGTTGCTTTACTAGTTTTGAATTCCGAATTATCTTTCTTCTCGACAATCAATTCTAGAGAGATCAGCCTGTCCTATTTTACCCATAAAGCATTAGTTTAGAGTTAATACAAACTGCTTCAGTCTGAATTTGAACGCTATTTGCTGATTCTATTTGTTTTCGTACGTCTCGAACTTATGATTGATATTCAGATCAATATCAAAATCAGTTTGGGCACTTCGCCGTGGCATTGCAAGCTATTCTTGCAGACCATTACTGTTGTACTCGGCTCGATGCACATTGTGTGCCCCTACACTTGTGGCTTTATGCCAGATGAAAGTAAGCTTAGTCAATATCGATACACAGATTCGAGCGAATGAGGCTGACAACTACTTGTGCGTAGATAGTGTAAGAATGTAGAGAAGAAAGAAAGAATGTATTTGGGAAAAGGTAGTTGTGCATGTTTGAAACAAAGGTAAATTTGTTGATTGAGACGAGGAATTCTAACTGAGTTTTCCCATCTAGAGAGGAAAGCCTTTAAGCAATATGTCAAGAAATGGAGCTCAGTGTAAGTGTTTTACAGAGAGTCGTCCCGGATGAGAAAGCGGACGAGTTGTGCTAATGAATAAAATCACAGAAATCATTAATGGACGAAAAGGAATGCAATTCTCCTTCAGACCATCGCTGATGAAATCAGCAAGACGGGAAGAGTATCCTGCAGGCGGACGTTGCTTCGTCGGAGCTAAAAGCAAAAGCTGAAAGTTGTTGCATTAACACATTGTCATTGCATGTCAATCACCATAGCAACAAATGAAGGTAAAGAAAAAAAAGGGGGTAAACAGTTTTTAACAAATTCCCTCCTATTTCCAATCCCCCACCCCGATTACGTACTAGTGACTCTCTGTGCTTGTTGCAATAATGCATTCTAGTGTCGTGCATTTGGAAACAGCATGCAGTCAGGTTAGATGAACCGAGATTGACTGCAAAAAAAATTAACTCATTAGCGATGAGTTAAAGTATTGGTTGGCGGGTAACAGCATACGTTCCAGCAAGACACCAAAGTGGCAGTAGCAGCAATGGGTTTCTTTGGACGTAAGAGGTTGTTTTTTGACATTGTACGTCAAGGATTTTCAAGTTGACAAAGTCATGTCAACTGGCAATGCGACTGACCGTAATTATTTACAATAAAACTTGAGGCAGAAGACCACAAAGACCTTAAGTCATATCTAACCGAATATCAGAATTTTGTTTTTTTAAATTATTTCTTATTTAAACCGAGAACTTTTTCACTCCTTCGTAAATATAATTTTTTTTTGGTTTTTCATGCTGCAAAACATGAAATATTTATGATAGTGTATTTATTATGAGAGTTTCTTTAATTTCGGTTAATGCCCGAGAAAGGCGATTGATGATTTGTGAATACGAAAGTCTTTCAGTAGTGAATATTCAAATGGCCAACAAGAGAATTTTAATTTCTTACCAGTTCTTTACAATTTGTATTATTTCAGAGGGTTGATCCTTTTGGTATCGGAGCCTCACAACGGAAATAAAGTTTACAGAGTTAATCTCATTCTAGATAATGAAGATGCAAGTAAACAGGAGACATTTTAGGACAATGTTTTTACATTAATCATATTGTAAACACTTCTTAATAGTTTGAAAATAGCTGTAAATGTTGCAATGTTATAAATATGATGTTCCTGGATTTTATCAGTCATTCAGATTGCACAATAATCATATATTTTATGAAACAGTTTGTAATTCAAATCTTTCCTTCTCTTAGACTGGTTACAAAACCAGGAACAGAGAGCCCATTCTACCCTACTATTTCACCCTTAGTAACTGGGAGAGAACATGGATTCATGCCTTTCTCAAGGGCATTAGTGCAAAATGAATTTGAACTTAATTTACTAATTCCATTTCTATATTGCTTCAAATAGAAAAAGAGAAGAAAATTGTTTTACAAATTCTTGCTTAAATCAAAGGGGATGATATTATGGTTTTCAGAAAATTATTAAATTGCAATTTATCAATCATAATTCTTATGTACAGAATTATTTGAAACAGTTAAACTACAGAAAAAATCTTCTGCAACAGAAGAGAAAAACTTAAAAATATTTACTAAAGCTATTCTTTTGCACTGTAGACATATAAAATTTATTTACATAATTTGTGGTAAATCATTGGAAATGTATTTTTAATGAAATTTACTTTTTATGATAATCTTTAAAATATTTATCATGTAATGGAAAGACTTGTATTCTTTTCTTTGGTTGCTAATTAAAAAAAAGCTGCAATGAAGAAAAAAAAAGGAAGGAAAAATGAGTCAAGTCAAGATTATATAGAAATGTTCTCAAATTGAAGATGTTTATTTGTATTGTTTTCCAGTTTAAGTGGGGAAAGAGAAGGGGAAATGGTGGCGGGGTGGGGAGGTACAGCAATATAAATTGAAACAGTCTTCTATTCTTTTCTCCCAGTGGATAGACTTAATGCTTGTTTTATTTGTTTTGCTTGTTTGTTTGTTTTGTTTTTTTTTTGTTTTTTTTGACAGATTTTAAAAGAAAAAATATGAAAAAAAATAAATAAGAAAAATAAAAGAAAGACAAAATAAATCATTTGAGAATTTTTCAAGCGATTTAAAATGTGAAAGTAAATATTTCTTTTAAAATGCTACAAAATAAAAAAGGTGAAAAAGAAAGATAACAAAGATCCTCCTTTATAAAAGAAAAGTGATTTTTACCTGGTCCCTGTCTCCATTGTTCTCCACTGCTATAAAAATGCTTTTATTTTGAAACTTTTGACAACACAGGTCCTTTCAAAGTGGGAGAAAATAAATGTGACAAATACCAGAGGGAAATTTAAATTTAATGCATGGAAATATCAAGTGGAAAAAAAATTATTCAGAAAAATCAATGAAACAAAAAAACCAAAAAAAAAACCCCTCAAATTTTCAGTTTATCTTCAAATAATAAAGAAATTATAATTCTGGCTTAGAAGTCTGTGGTGGAAAGCAACCATAGTTGTCTTCCCTTGAACTACTTGACTATAAAAGAAATGGTTGAACCTCACTTATGGGCAGTAGTCAAATTGCATTGAATAAAACTTCACTACAAGCTTAAACATTCGTCTGTTTTTCATTACAAAGACATATAAGTCATATAAACAAATACAGTTCGTACTTTCATAAGAAAAGGGGTTTGTTTTTTATTTTCATGAGAAATTCTCTGCATTTTGATGGCAGCTGTTTTTCTGCTTTTTGCATTTGTTTTCTCCAAATTCAAAAAATATTAATGCTGTCAAAAATTTTAAATAAGACATATTTACAATAGGAAGCCAGGTAAACCAACCTATTTCTCTCAGACATGCAAACAAACACATACACACACACACACACACACATTTTTGTCATGTGTTGTCATGGTAATTTATGGAAGAAAAATTTTTCTTTTTAATTTGCAGAATCTCATAAATTCTTTGTTACTTTTTTCTTTCCTTTTTTTTCCCAACATAATGGCACTAACTACATCAGAAAATAATATAACAGCAGCAGTCAGTCAGTGAGAGGATCTAGTGCAGGTTCACAGGTCACATTTTCTGTCAGAACAGAACGCAACTTTGGAACACATTCACAAAAGTTAATAGATGGAAAAAAGATGCAATTAAAAATAGTGTCAGGTGAAACAAAAAATAAACATGCTGCCCTCCCACTCAGAAAACAAAAGAAAACATATATATATATATATATATATATATATATATATATATATATAGCCAGGGACGGTGTGTGTAGCTGGTGAATTGAGTAACTTGTCACCGGTGGTATGAAGCCAGTTCATCTGTTCCAGCCTCCTCAGAACACTTGGTCAACCTACAGCAGTAAGCAAGTGGTCAGTCTGGTGGTCAGCTAATTGTTGTTGGTAGTAATAGTGAAGGTCAGTCATGTACTGTTTTAATAATAAAGAGGATTTTTTGTTTTGTTTTTTCTTTGAAAGGGAGACCTCAGAAGTGTAAAGAGATTTCAAAGGGAGCTAAAAGATACACAACACAGACCCACACACACACACACATTCATACAGACACACACACAATTCCTTGCCCATGTGCACATATATACAATAGGTAAATGCTTGCATACCAGTATTTGTAGAGTAGATAATTCACAAACTAGTTACAGGTTTGAAAGTGCAACTCGTTTCAGCAGTTCACCAATAATGGATGGAGGAAGCCACATAATGTGGACATTGTCCAATCAGCATCTAATATCCAAGTCATTATCTACAGCAAGAGAAAACTTGTAATGAAGCAGACAGGTTCTGTATCAACAAATAGAAGTGAGAAGAATGACTAATAACAAAATTATAGAGCCTGACTTTGTTGCAGCAACACAGTAAAGGACCACAATAGCAGTTGTAGCAAGATGTTTTTGTGTTTTATATAGCAGCAGGAGTATAAAAAAAGGGGGTTGGGTAATCAATGTGAAGAGCCCTATAAGCTAATCACTACTGCAGCAGGTTAAGTGAGGTCTACAGGTATTAGAGACCCTTGGTGTCATTACATGGCAATGACTTACAAGGGGCAGATAATGAAAAATGAAGGAGGAGGAGGAAAGGAGAAAGCGTTAGCAACAATACTAACAGATGAGATTCTGAAAAATACACACCTGTCCATGTCATGTGAAGTCTGGGTTTAAAGATGAAGAAAGTTTCTTTCTTTGCTTTAAAGAGAGAAAAAAAAAAGAACAACAATAAAATTCCCTCCCCCAAGCAAATAGTTAAATGATTGAACATTGTCACAGTGGTGTAGCACCGCCGGTCAAGAAAATCTCTGGCCGGATGTGTAGCCAGGAAATAAAGGTTTGCCAGACATCCCAGAGTTTGATTAATTTGTGAAAAAGATTGGTGGAGGAAAATTATATATATATATATATATATATATATATATATATATATATATGAAATGACCAGAGGTCATTGATCGCTTTCAGTTGTATCATGCTGTTTGATTGCCAAGTGTTCTGATTTACCGCAGGTCTACAGAATCAGTGTATGGGGCTGGCAATGAGGCAGCACAAAACAGAAAGGGAAGGAAGAAAAATGAGTGAAAAAAAGCCAAGAATCAAAATCTGAGTTGAAGAATGAATGAAGGTGTGTGAGGCAATGAACTTTCAAAAGTGGGGTGGGGGTCTGCTGCTAGGGTCAGCAATGGGGGTTAGAATCCAGTGGACAGTGGGTCGGACAGTTAGATACAGCATATTAATGTGGTAAGAAAAACAGTGAAGAAGTCTGTATTGACAATGTAGATTTAATAAAATGTTCAAATTGTGAGTCAGGGGAAACTTAATTGTGATTATGGCCAAGACACTTTGGACATTGCAGGTAATAAAAGGCAATGCTGATGTTATGGCTGAGGTACTAATTTCAGTCAGTGAGTTGGTCAGCCAACTGCCATCCATTCTCACTCTGAACAGCCAAGGCAAACCGAGGCAGCAGGGCAAGAATTGCAGTGAAGCCAAATTTTAGCTTCAAGAATAATATTGATAAAGATGATCAAAATGATGTGGCTGTTGTTTTCTTCATTCTCATCTTTTTGTTTAAGTAAAATAGAGTGGAGGAATATTTGAGGATTTAATTAGGGATGATGATGATGATGATGATGATGAGGGAAGAAAGGAAAACCAGTACTTAATATTTAGCTGACAGTCAAGTTTTTTTAAAAAATAAATTGCTTTAACAGGAGAGAGAGAGAGAGAGAGAGAGAGAGAGAGAGAGAGAGAGAGAGAGAGAGAGAAATTTTAGAAAAAAATCCCAAGATCAGATGTTCAAAGAATTGTTTGATTGTGTCTGAAAATTCTACAAGTACATCTGTAGCTTAATATCATTTTACAGAACTTAGTAGATTAGATTTTGGTGCCATTACTAGGAGCAAGAGAGATTCATCTATTTTTTTTCTTAACTGTAAATCAATAATGAAAGTAGAACGAGTATAGCAGGCAAAAGTTACACTATTAAATATTATTTGTTGAAATGAGAGTGGCAAGTTACAGGATATGGATTTGGAGTTTAAATCAAAGTTTAACTTTTGACTTTAAAAATATCAACAAGTGTATTGAACGCTTTTTATGGTAAGGTTTGGGGATCCAATTTTTGCATGATGTATCTGAAGCTGTACCAATAAAATAATATTACATTTTGAATCTTTGTTAAAATAAAACTGTCTACAGAAATAGAATTGCACAACTGCTTATTGTTAAATTGGACAAATATAACTTGGCCACCCAAACATTGAAATAGCCTCCTTTGCCCACATTGATTGGTATATCTATGTTTGTAAAAGTGGTAATACTCTAACAGTCAATCTGTGTATTGAGCAATCTATGTAAATGAATATAGATTTTGTTCATATAACCTGACTGATGCCCTCCTCGAGACGATCCTAATCCAATGTTCAATGCTGAAAATTGTGTCAATGACCAGTGAATGTAAAAATTGCTATTGTTTAGTATTATGTCTGAAAGTGTCCAGGACAGGTTATGATTTCACTTATGACAATGTCTTGGTCATTTCATGAAATAATTTGTTAATATACTAAAGAGGAATTTTATTTTTGCCATTGAACTTAGACTGAACTAAAGAGTTTTGAAGCAGATGGAAAAATGATATCTTTAGTACCTGTAATTCAGCAACTGACAAATCTTAAACTGGCACTCAATGTTATGTTGAATTATGATCATAATCTAAAATTTATTTTCTTTTTAATAGTTTAACTCCTAGATAACATTACCAAGCTTTGCATAATTATATTTTAACTAAAATGCATATAAAGGTCAGCTAGTTCAAATGTCTGATGTAGAGCATGGATTAGCAAGTCTGATACTCACTGAGTGTCTTAATATTGTGGCCTTGTGCTTAAGCCAAAGCTGATCTACAGTTTGGCCAGTTTCTTTAAAATTGCTCTTTGCAGCTCTATTGCAAAATTCATCTTGAAAAGCAATTTTCTTCTCTAAGTACACTCAAAGAGTAAAATCCAGCCAAGTAAGAAGCAGAGATCAATGCTATTAGATCTTGGTTACCTGAGCAACAATAGAAGACTATCATTTATTAAAAAAGCTTACTGTTCAGTGAACTGTCCACAGGTCAGTGAGGCAGAAGAAAAGTGTCATAAAAGTGATACAAGGATTTCTACAAGAAGACTTTCACTTCTTGTGGCATTGATTTCCACCAGTGGACAATGCAAGTTGTTGACAGGATAAGATGGTGACAGTCTTCCAGAATGTTTACTTTTTGTGAAATAGCGTTGAAGAACAGAGAGAGTGAG
Source organism: Acanthosepion pharaonis (assembly GCA_903632075.3). Taxonomy (NCBI): domain Eukaryota; kingdom Metazoa; phylum Mollusca; class Cephalopoda; order Sepiida; family Sepiidae; genus Acanthosepion; species Acanthosepion pharaonis. The sequence continues at coordinate 269,420 of CAHIKZ030003205.1, forward strand.
AGTTTCAATAAAAATTAATCCTCACCCTACTTCTCAAACTGCTGTGGCAGTACATATACCTGTACCATATTGGCCCCATGCAGTCATCATATTGGCCCCCTGCAGTCATCATATTGGCCTGCATCAGAACTGTAGTATAACTTCTTTGAGTTTTGTCTATGAAGTGACGACCAAGAACATTTGATGAGAACTAGACATGTCTATAACATGCAGTCTACCTAATCTGTCAATCAGATAAAGCTTTCAGAACAAAAACCTGGTCTATAAAATATAACATTCCAGAATGAGCCTTGTTCTCTCTGAAGAACTCTCCAAATTTGGTTAACTACTATTGTATGGAAGCCCCAACTGAAGATAAAAATCATAAAACATATTTGCAAAGAATAACTAAAGAAAATAATACAAGAGAAAAAAATCAACTTCAAGTTGTAGAGGATGTTTTATAAAACAGTTGGAAGGCGAGAGAGTCTTAAAGAATGTGGACAGAGCATTTCAGGTACTTGTAAGGCAGAAATATTTTGAAGGACACTTAGAAGTGACTCCTGAAACACTGTACAAGCTGTCTGCATGTTGTTTCTTCTTCAGGAGGCCAACCCAGCAGCAGCAGCAGCTGCAACTACAAACACTATTATCTCTACAACTACTACTACAACTACTACTATTACTAAGACTACTACTACTACTACTACTACTACTGGCAGTGATAGAAGGACAGGGGTAAGAGAGTACATATATATTAAAAATACCACTGTTGCTGTACTTCACTCTTCTGCAGCCAGCACCACTGCCATTTGTTGGATCATTTAGTTAAATGTGAATCAAGAATTAAGTATTTCACAATCTATGAATGAAAAGATCATTGAAATAATAGGAGGCTAACAAATAATCTTGGTAAGTTGTCAGGAATAAAATCAGTTGTTTTTTTTTTTGCTAAACTTATAGAGGATTTACAGTCGTAAGATAAACAGGTAAAATGGTGGTCAAGAAAGGGCACAGGTATGTGAGTTGGATGAGAGGGACTGAGGAGAAATCACTAGAGTGGGAGAAGGAATGAATAGGGAGTAAGAGAAGAAAAATTGATTGCAGGGAGATGGAGTTTGAAACAAAGAAGAATGAAAATATGCTGGTGGTAGTGGTGGTGGTGGTGGGGGGGGAATATTATTTCACATTCATATGTTAAACAGTCCTTTGCTAATATTAGCAGTTTTGTCGGAAGAATGTTGTTTTTTTATTTGAAAATTACTTTGAATCCCCTCCCTACTAGAATTTTTTTTTAAATGGTGGTTTAGAATCTTTATTTATGGGTCTCCCTTCCTCCCTTCTCATTTGGAAAATATATAAAATAAACAGTGTTTATTAGCACAGCAGAAAATGTTCCAACAGCTTCTTTTTTCTTTTTTCTTTACCAGTTGTGTCCAAACTGTAAATGGTTTTCCACTGGATTCTAACCAAACATTAATGTGACTTAATCTTTTTGTAGGGCTGGGGCAGGGAGAGAGAATAACAGTGCCAACAACAAATTAAAAAACAAATATACATTACAACAAAGTACCTTTAGAACAGATACCATACTGGAAATATAAGGAGAAAGGTTTTCAGCACATCCAAGTTGAAATGTCCAGATCTAAAACATTGTTAATTTCTTTTTATGCTTTGTTCTTCAGACACACTGATACATAATGCATGTTCATTAAACTTAGTTACATTCATTTGGCAGCATTCAAAAAAAGTCATTCTAGCAGAGCTAAAAGATTTTTTTTTTTTCTCTCATTTTTCCTTTTAATATTTTATATTTCATTTTAACTTATACATTAATTGGAAAAAATAATGTTAGTTTTCCAATGAGTGTCAAAATATAAGGTCAGACCATTTGACGATTTGGAGACGAACGTTCATTTTAGCATCAATTGGATAAAATATCCAAATGGCATTTTAGGGTTTTTTTTAATCATTTTTTTATCATTACTTATCCAACTTCTGTTACCTTTTTACGCTTTGAATCAACAGCATTGTCCTGGGAGTCAGCTGCATTACTATCTTTTCGCTTAAACTGGCTCCCAAACTTCTGAAATTTCTTATGTCGATAAGTAAAGGTCTCATCGTCTTCATTATGAACCTCAGGTTTATCACATTCACTTGTTGCAATGTCTGACTGTTTTTTTGACGATGAGTTTGAGTTGGTATCTGCCAGCGAACTAGCAGAGCTAGCACCTGGCTGACCACCAGGTGTCACATTGGTGCTACTAGGCTCAGAAGTATTAGATTGATCACAGAAACTTTCTGAAGAGTCCATGTTGTTGGAGTAATTTTTATCACTGGTCAGTTCAGTGTCCTGATTGTCTTCCTTTTTTACAGATACACTGCTGCCCTCATCCAGTTCGGACATTACTATTTTCAGTCGATTCTCATCACAAGAGTCATCTGAAGGATACCAAGGGTCATCAGTAATGACCGGAGGCTGCTCACCATCCTTTGAGTCAACACATTTAGCTTCAGTTTTTATGCAAGTCCTTGACCACTGAGACTCACTAGTTCTATTGAGCTGACCAGCATAAGGATCATTCTCTTGTTTGATGTCATGAATTGAGAGCAATGGATAATCTTTACATGTATCATTACTATTATCATTCTGAGAGCCAGCAGTTGATGACTGCGATGACAATTCAGATTTAGGAGTATCAAAACTATAAGAGCTTGGCCGTAGGACCCGGTCAACAGAGATGCTTGAGCCAGAGTCAGATGGACATCGTTCTTTTGATATTGTTTCAGGAGTGGGCACAGAGGAGCATTGTCTTCCCTCTGTATCTGCAGAAAGGTTACGCTTCCACATTTGAGATGACATTTCAAATGCATACTCTGAGATGCCACCCCCATGTTTATTCCGCTCATGTGAACGGCAATGCTTTTTATAAGATCCGAAATCATTGAGCTGAAACTGCTTGCCACACTCAGGACATTCGAGAAATTTGGTTTCCTCCTGACTGGAGATTGGGTTCTCCAGTGGGTTTCTATTTTGGGAGGCAGCATCCTCTGGGTTGATCTTAAAGGAAGAGCTATTTGTTACAGTACAGAGATCGACATCAAACTTTTGATCCTCCACTTCGATCTTTTTGATGTCGACCCTACTGTCAGCAACACTGACAGGATTACTGATGCTTTTAGCTTGAAGAGCATCTTCATTTTTTATCATAGCATTTGCTTCTGGTGGCTTGCCCTTAAGCAACGAAATGGTTGCAGAGATGGACTGAACCACCGTATGGTGTGGGCGGGGTTCAAAGCCATGCTGGTTTCGGAAATGCTTCCTAAAACTGTATGGACTACCGTAAGTCTGTCCGCATAATTTACATATAAGATAGAGAACGTCGTCAGGAGCATGGTTGCCCAACAGGTTTTGAACAGGTTCATGTTTTGAGATATCGTGTTTTTTTGAGCAATTGTTATCGAGTTTTTCACTTGCAGGGTTAGCAGGTTTGGAACTTCTGTGGTTGTTTTGAGCAGGTTCCATGTTCTGTGAGGGATAGGCACTGACATTCTGGGTAGTTGCAGTTGGTGCAGTAACTGGAGACAGTTGATAGGCCTGTGGCTGCACAACAGGTTGTGACTGTGGTTGTTGTTGTTGTGGTTGTGGTTGCTGTTGTGGTTGTGGCTGCTGTTGTGACTGCAAATGTGGGCCATGCTTAGGCAGAGCCGGAAGTGTAGGCTGCCGGAATATGGGATAGTTCTGTTGTGATTGTCTATGGTGGCTGTCTGGTGTAATGTAGCCATGGGGAAAGTCCTTGCGGCTTGAGACATATTGTGATGTAGGATGCAGGGCAAGCTCAGCACCGCGTGCCTGTTGATGGGGCATCATCATCTGTGTGGCTGCCAGTCCCTGCTTCTGGTAAGCCTGATGCTGTTGTTGTGTTTGGTAGTGCTGCTGCTGTTGTGGTGGTGGCGGGGGTGGTGGCGGTGGTGGTGGATGTGCTGTTTGGTGCTGTGGTGCTGTCAACAAGTGCGGCTGTGCATGCTGTTGCTGATGGTGGTGTTGGAGATGGTTGCTCTGTGGTGCTCCTGCTGTTGACTGGGGAGTGATGCGTTCACCCTGGTGCATGTTAGGTCCAAGTGAGGAAGCACCAGCACCAGCACCAGGGTTGCTGCCACCAATGTTACTGCAATATTTCTGAACACTGTATTCGAGATGTTTTAACAAGATATTGGCAGGTACGGATTTGCCTGCACCTCCTGCAGCTGCGGTAGTGTGAAATGAACTCCCAGGAGAGACCATTTCACGACCACGACTGCCACCACTGCTCATCATCAAAAACTGTTCTTCAGGCTTCTTTTTAGAGAGGTCAAGAGGTGAGTCTTGATTAGAGGCTGACTGAGGTGCTGAAGAAGGAGCAACAACTCCTGGAACACTGCCAGATGCTATAGAGTGTCCATCACTGGCCTTTCGTTTCACAGATAGATCAAGCACATTTTCTCCTTCCACACGAGGTTTTCTGCCAACCATAGTAGCTGGCATGGCAACAGCAGTAGCAGCTGAGATGACTGCAGCATCAGGGGCGGACAGAGGTCGCATACTTGCATGCTGCAACTTTGAAGGTTCTGATGAATAGTTAGCCATATCAGAGACAGTGTGTCTTCGTTGTGGTACCAATCCACCTGCAGCAGCTGCAGCCACTGATCCTCGCAAAGAACTGTCACCAGGAGCAATGGGTTTTCCTAAGCTGTCCATATAAGGGGTCTGTAATTTCTGAGTTCCTGGAGCAGCACCATCTTTGTGATGAATAAGTGGCGATGATGATGGGGACATGAATGACGGAGTCAACATACCAGCAGATTGTGAAGAATTGGAGTGGGTTCTGGGAGAGTGATTCTTTGAGGCAGCCATTGTAGCTAAAACATCCCCCTCCTGGGGACTGGGCATGCTGGCAGTGGAAGCTCCCCGCACCTTCACTGACTGTGCTGATTGGGGGGATATTTGGTGATAGCGAGCATTAAGACTTGCATGGTCATCCCACTTTATCATGCCACCCCCAGGAGTCTGCATGTAGTGAGGCTGCTGGTGATGTGGTGCCAGAATACGTTCCATTGTTTTTGCATGTGAAGTACCAACAGACGAACTAACACCTCCTGCACTGTTTCCTGTAACAGAAGACATGCTGCCACTGGGAGAAGCTGAGATAGCAGACGTTTGGTAATGGGACATGCGATCAGCAGAATGATCCTTAGGGCCATACATCTGGTGTGGAACCATAGATTCAGAATATTTGGATATGATACCTGCTTGTGAACTGCGGACCATCATTTCTTGTTGCTGTTGCTGGCTCAAGCGAGCTACTCTCTGTTGCATGTCACCCTGTAGCCTTGACCCAGGTGCAATATTTGCTTGTAAGTGATGCATATCACTCATTACGTTTGATGGATCTTCTTTGTGTTGACGGTAACTTGGTGATATATTGTGCTGCTGGGGTTCTTTAGATGCTGTCGTGTGGTTAAGTCGATCCATGTAGCTAATAGTTCGTCCGTCCTCATACATCATGCGCTTTGAAAGGCCACCCAGTGGATTCTCATGACTACGACTCATCATGTGTGATGGACTGCTGGCTGGAGAGTGGATGCTACGAGTCTTGTTAGCATAGTCAGCATGCTGCTGATCAGTGACTTTCATTGCAGGGTGCTGGCCCATCTTGGAAGAATGGTAAGGCAGTTCGGCAGGTTCACCTGAGTTGCTAAAGAACTTGTTGATGGCCCTTGCCTGACAAGAGATTTTATTGATGAGTTCTTTTGCATCAAATGCACTTTCAAATCCATCACCAGCACTGTGCTGGTTAGGCTTGGAGCTGCCTGGGTGCATTTGAGCCATCATATTGGAATAGGTCTGGCTTAGAGCAGCTGCAGCCATCTCACTTCCCGTATAATACTGTTGTTGTTGCTGTTGATGATGATGATGATGCTGTTGTTGCTGCTGCTGCTGTTGTTGTTGATGAAGGTGGGGTTGAGGCTGGGGATGTTGTGGCTGCTGCTGCTGTGGATGCTGACGTATATCTCTAATGCCTTCCATCATGCCCTTGTTATTAGTTGCTTGGAATGAATGTATATACCGAGAATCACCTATCTCCTTCCTTATTGAGGATGGGTCCAGTCCATTTGAAGTGCGGTCTTGTTTGGCCATTTCTGAATAATAAGCCACTTGATTTATGTTTTGGTGGTACATTTGTTGGACAGCAGGTGGACGTTCTGACTGAATGCACACTTCCTCTGGATGGCCATTGCGAGCATGTTGCTGATGTTGGTCCCCAGGTGTAATGTCATTGCTATAATTAAACTGACCCTTACCAATGTTGGTTAGTTTCTCACTCATACCAACCTTCTGCTGTTGCCACGTGTTCTCTAAACATTTGTTAATAAATGCCTGCAACTGGACAACACTCTGGCCCCCACTGCCACTTGTTTTGGCCACAGCTTCTGGTGATGGTTGCATCTTGTCTTTCGGCATCACGGGTTTTGAGGATTGGTTACCATTGCGTGCCAACTCACCTGAACCTTTCCAGGACTTTGGGGAAGGAGTGATTGTTTCTGAGATTTCAGAAACAGGGCCTTGTTTTTGTCCAACAGGCATTGGCTGATGGTTTTGGTAGTAGCCACCTGGAACTCTCCAGGTGTTGTCAACAGTGTTAGATTCATAGTTCTTGTAGGCAGGAGCATTCATTGAAATTTTTTTATCAGGCTGCACACTACCAGTAACCTCTTTTGTCTGTTTTGTTTCAGAGGAATTTGGTTGAGCATGGTCAGGTGAAAATTTAGTTTCAGTGATACAGTTACGGATTAATGCACCAATAGCATCATGAAGATTTGCATTTTTGTTGAAGACTAATCTTTTGGCATCATCTGATAACTTGGGTTTACTCTGGTCAATTGAATCAGACTTGCCAAGTTTCATATCTGTTGCTTCCTTCTCAGAATTTGCTGAAGTTGGCGTTGGAGGGGCTGAGGGCTGTTTTTGTTGCTGCTGCTGCTCTGCTGGGGTGGCATCTTGGTTGAGGTTTGGCTCTCCCTCATCACCCCGGCTCTCGGATTTAGCCTTCTGTTTCTGTTCATCTGTGTCTGTTGATGGTTCCACACCAGCAGATTTACCATTCTTCATGGACAAAACCAGCTCCAAACAAGTCTTCATGCCTTTGCCATCGCATTGTAGCTGGGCTTTAAGCTCAGTGTGCGAGTTGTCTGTCACAATGCTGGTTCGATTTGCCGTGGTGCTGGTGGTGGTGTGACTGCCCAAGATATCTGCTTGGTCTGTTGAGGCACTTTGGCCCATCATCAAGATGCCATTCTTAGCCAATAAAACCTGTAGAAGACAAAAACAAACTAAAAATTTTATTATGTCCAAAAAAATTTAGATGTAAAAACAAAATGCAAATACTAGAAAAGAAAAATTGCTCTGAAATATGATGTCTTATGTAGGAAAGATGTTTTAACATGAAACTAGTTCAGTCATAAAATCCCAGATAGCAATGCTTTGACCTTCAACATCAAATTTGGTATAAAAGAAAACCAAGTTATAATTTCTGCTAAGAATTTTTCAGTTTTATTTGAATAATTCTCTCTAGGAGTTGTGTGAAAAGAAAAAATGAACTAAATAATTAGGTCGAAATTCTTCATTTCATCATTAAATAGAGAAATATGAATGAAGCAGATGTTTGAGAAAATCTAATCAAATAAAAATGCAAATAAAGTTAGGAGGAAAAACATACTTTTTCGAATTAAAAAAAAAAAAAAAGAGATGTGTGAAAGATCTTGAAATTCTAAGAAAATGGAAAAACTTAGAATAAACCAAAAAAATTTATAAATTGTACTCATATATTAATAGGAATCTTGGAAATATAATTGTTTGGGATCTATTTTACAAATATTAAATATAATGCAACAACTTTCTTTATATACCAATGTTCAATAAATAAAAGGCCTAAGAGCCAATCAAGTTAGAGGGACACTGTGTGGTGTTGTAAGAGAGCAAGAAAAGGCAAGTTCATGAGGAAATGTAGGAAAGATAACAGTTAACACTAGACTTGAAGAGTTCAAGCTTGTAGTGATAGAGAAAACATCCTGTCAGGAGTTTGTTCCACAAAGCAGCAGTTCTTGGGAAGTAGCTGTCAGAGTGGAACTTTCTCCTTACTAATGGAATACAAAGAGAATGGAGATGATTCACATGATTGTTTATTTAGCATTGCAGGTCTATGAAGATAGCGATAGAGCAGTGAGATGCTCGCAATATTTTGGCTGTGGGAAATAGGTTGTAGGGTGGAAAATACTTCATCCCCCCACAGAGTCGTATAGACACTTTTGAACTCTATCAAGACAGGCAAGTGAGGACTGGGTAGCTCCAGCCCAGATATGGTGGCAATACTTCATTTTTGGTCTGATCTTGCTTGTGTAAAGATAGAGTATATGAAGAGTAAGCGTTCTCAAAGCAAATTTGTGGCTTTCACAACACAAAGAAAGAAAATCACTTGTAACGCGCCAGGAAAATAACTCACGAACGCCGTAGCCAAAACTGCCTGAATTTTCTTTTTCACCGAGTCGACAACACCAACTGCTTTTATCGGCAGAACCTATTTTTTCCATTAGTCGACAGCCGGGATAGGATGCTCCGTAATTTGCATATTAATATACTCTTATAGCGACTCCTGCGACGGACTTGTTTCTTTTTCGTCACAGAATACACGCGACGCGCTGTGGCTTGGATTGACGAGGTAAGTCGCTATAAGAGTTTTGCTGACGACTTTTTGGCAATCCCTCCCCGGCAGATCGCACACAAAACACGAACTTTTTTCCGGGGTACTTGATTATCTCGTTCACTACAGTATAGAAGCGGGGAATTGGATACTTACTGACATGTTATTATGATCTGACCATTTTTTTCAGTATTTTTATCAATAGATTGTATATACAAGTTCCACTTAAGGCCTGGAGAGAGGTTGAGTCCCAATTTTGCTGGAGAATTATTAAACGAGTGGTGATGTACTTTCTTAAAGTTTCTTTGTATTATATTTAAATAAGAATATTTTGCCAATAGAAATGAATGTTTTGATCAAGAAATCTCATTGCAATGACATCTTACAGTGGTTTGAACTGAAGGTTGATCTAACAAGTCCTCTTGCAAAACAGTTTGCTCAGAAGCATGAACATTCATCACAGTGAGCAAAATTATTTTACTGGAGTATACTAATGCTTCACTCCCTTTCTTAGGCTAATGTTGTAACTAAGTTATTAAAAACAATAGTAGAAAACCGGAATTGGTTTTAGTTTATTACCTTTTGGTACAGGGAAACATAATGTAGAATAGAAACTAAGGAAAAGAATGTTTACCTGTGAATGACTAACTGTTTTCAGCAAAAGCTACTACTCCTCCTGCTACTCCTTTTGATGCAGGAGTATTTTTATGTCTTTTGTCCAACAGCCAAGTCCAAACTTGTAGGGAAATATTTTCCCTCAGAACAGTTAGAAAAACACCTTAAGAGTCATAACCAATTTCTGTCTGACAGTGTGAAATCTAAGTTTTGTCTTTTAAGTGAATTATCTGATCAATTGTCTATGGTCTGATTTCATTACAATGAAAAAATCATACTTTGAACCTCAAATACAACCAACATTCAGAAATCATAAGTGAGTTTGAAAGATCATTGGGAAGCACTGATGATCACCATTTAATCATCTACCTCAAGCAACAATCAGCTAGATCAATACCAAAGAGATATCAATACTTAACAATATGAAAATGATATACACAGTCCTTTTTGCTAATGTACTATATTATATTTGAAAAACCTATGATATTTCTCCAAAAGGCAATAATTGTATGAACCATACTCAAAGGTTCAACATTGACAGGTATGTGGAATAAAATATAAAGAAAACTGATTAAAAACAAAAATCTGAAGACACAATAACAGCTTCTTATGGAAGTTTGGTTTTAATACTATTTCGAAAGATTAAGTAAGATTCTTGCCAAAATGTCTATATCGATAGAGTCTTGTTCCTACAAACTTCTTTGATTGCTATGAACCTTATATCTTTAAGAGCATTTTTACAAATAAACATAACATTTCAAAATGTAATACCATTTTAAGTTTTAAATATCACAGAATACATTATAGCAAGTAATAAAAAAGTATATCAAAATTATTTTCCTTTAAAAAATAAAAGTGTAAAGTGTAAGAATCTGCAAGCATTCATTAAAATAGAAATAACAAATAATAAGTTACATTCCATTTTTTTTAATAATAGTCCACTTAAAATATTTTTATTATTCAAAGAGATTGGATACTAAGTATTATATTATTAAAAAAAGAAGCTTTTATTAGTAACTAGATAAAAGGGGGTTTGGGAAATAAAATGTTATCAAAACAATTTTAATATTCTTCATCAAGAAAATGCAATAAAATTTTAACATAAAAAATTAATACATAATTTGATGAGGAAATAACGTAAATGAGAAGTTCATTAGAATAAACACATTAAAAATAAAAATATTCATAGCCTTACTTTTTGTTGAAAAGGATAAGTGATATAAAAGCAATTCATAAATGATACATTATCTAAATTTTTAATTCAATTATAAAACACCAAAAAACTCATAAATGTGTTATATTATTTTACATTTGAAGTTAAAAAAACACAAAGAAAATGTAAGTAAAGTGAGAGCGTTGGATAACCAAATTTGCTGGCTGGGAATTAGAAAAATCTTAAAGGAGACAATAAGTCATAGGACTTAAAAGCAAAGAAGTCATTTGAAGTCTATTTAATTTTAGGAAATATTACCGAGATAAAAAAAAAATAGATTGATGTGTCTATAATGTATAAACAAAGACATTTACTCATAATTGCTTGAATGTTTGTATAAATTAATAAAAATAGGCATTTTCTTCCTCTAATAAATTGACTTGCATATGTTGCTCCGTGTATAAAACTGATGACTGTAATGATTAGATATTATACATAGTGAGACACTACAAATGAAGCCTCATGCATTTTCATTAGAAGATTTTTCAAGTTTACAGGTAAATATATACAACAGAAACATAAGTAGTTGAATATTAAAGCATTTTGGGAGCTATTTTACAAGTAGATACATATGTATGCCTAACCTTTTATCAAGGTAATTGGTGACTGAATGACAGAACAACCTGTTAAAATATTGAGACTAAAAAGGAAGGGCAACTGCAACGTAAAATATTGAATATTAAATGTGTAAAGACTGCTGAGAAGTTAAGATAAAATTATCTCTTGTTGCATGACAATTGAGATCATTTCATAGGAAATACAAGAGAGGCAAAGATGACGCATAAAAGGGGGGGGGAGAAAACATGGAGAAGACAAAGCAAATAAAGTGAAAAATGGGGAATGATAGAAGAATATGACAGGTGACACAAATAATTAGGCAATAGTTAGAATTCAAAAAAAAAAAAAAGAAAAAAGAAAAAAAAGAGAAACACACACACAACACATTCTTATAATATGTTAATGATATCATGTGCTAGCTTAATGAATAAAAGTAATTACTGTCCTTGATACTAAGGGTTTAATATGAAACAAGTTAATTATAGAGAGAAATACTTAGCATTGATGTTTTTCTATACAAATCTCACCAATGTCAACAAATAGAACATGCAGACATGTATATTTAAATAGGACAACATTTCTAAAATTAGCAAATGAAGATAAAGTATCAAATTTTTTATCAATCCAGTTTGGAATTATTGTAACTACCTGCATCACATTTTATACCAATTTCTGTTGTCAACTCTTGACAATTATAATTCCAGTCATTTTAAGACTTAAATTGTCCAGGCAAAATTGCATTGATTTTCATTAACTTTAAATGAATACCTAAATACATATTTATTCATACATGTTAATGCAAATTGAAAGTGTCACTTTGCAAAACCAGTCTATGTAATAGATAAAAAATTAGTTGCATTGTTGGTTGTGACTCTAGGATGACAAAATAAAAGAAAGAAACAAAATAAATGAACATAGATCAATGAAGAAAACCATAAATTTATTATTATAATTAACAGAGAAAGGGAAGGAATAACAAAGAGTAGGAGAGAGGGAGGGAGAGAGAAAAAGAGGGAACTCACACAGAAATGAAAACAAAGATGATGTAAAGTTAATAGAGATGCAGAAAGAACAAAGAGAGAAGATAAGGAAAGGTTTTGTTAGAATTCAGATCAATAGTTAGCAAGATTAACAAAGTCAAATGACAGCACAGCATTGAACTGGGAATGGTTTTGTTGTTGCTTTATATTGGAAAAGATTAAGATGATGTGACATAAAAGACAGACTGAAAGCAAGATAAAAATTCTCCTTACTGATAGTCTTCCACCTGTAATGGGTATGATTATATATATATATATATATATATATATATATATATATATTTATTTGTGTATGTGTGTGAGTATGTTATAATAATAATGATGATAATCAATATGAATATAAAGAGAAATAAGCAAATGTCTACCTTTGTAATCAAATGGATATGCAGGTAGCATAACGTTTATTGATGCGGAAAGGGGAAGTGACGAGCCAAGTTCAAATTCTGGCTTAGTTTGTTGTATTCATTTTCATACTATTGCTCTTGGGAAAAGCATGGATCCCTTTCTTCTCTCCACTGGTATGGGTTGGGTTAAATCACAGGGTAGACTGGGCTCTCTAGCCTTGAGTCGCAGCCAGTCTAGGACAACTCTGAATTCAAAACCATGGAAAAGGCAATGGGAAACCATTCTACTATCTTTCCTAGGAAGTCACGACAATTCACAAATAATAAAGAAAAGGAATTGGTAGAGAAACATGATTAAGTCTTGAAGAGATATGGCACTGGAAACAAAATAGGAAAAAAAAAAAAAATCAAAGATAGATTCTTTAAAATCTATAACATTTGGGAGAACAGCTGTTAGAAGCTAAGATTTAAGACTGGGCTTCGACTAATTAGGTGGCAACACCAAATACCCACCAGTGAGAAAAAAATTAATCATGACAAAATCCTTCTCATTACCAAGTTTTTATTTGTAAAGTCCTTGTTACTATAAGTAAGAATCTGAAACCAATAATTAATTAACTATAAACAATGGAAAAAGTTTCTGATCAGCAATAGAATCAATTCAAAGCTCATAAAAGATAATATGTATTAGAATTGAATGGGAAAAAATATCTTATACTGAAACAGTTTCATGCACAACTTAAATAATACTAACTCCTAAGGTGAGGAATTATTATTATTATAATATACTATTTGAAATATTGCCCTCATCTTGGTTGTTATAGTCACAATGCTTTAACCATCGCATCCTCCTGTCTTTGTTTGGTGCTTATTGATTTGATAATATTTTTAGAGATGTAACCTAAATCTTTATTCAATATACTGTGACAAACTGTTCTCATTCTAAGAATTAACAGATACAAGTTATCTCTTCTAGCATGGACAATGGAATGAGAACATTCTACCTCTGTAGATTAAATAAAAGGTTCAAGTCAAAATTTCAAGAACATAATCAAATATGGCAGGCAACTGAAAAAGCTGAAAGGAATAGTGATCAAAACATTGTTACCATAACAACCAAAGAGGAGGATAACAGTTTCAATAAGATGCACATATTAATTAAACAAAAGTAATATCGGTTAGTCATGGTGGAGTAATGGATAGCGGCTCAGATTGAGGAATCAGAGAGCTGAGTTCGAAATCCACTCGAATCCATTACATTCACTTATGTTCTAATACACTTGGGAAAGGCATGAATCCTCTTCTTCCCCCACCAGCTATGGGTAAATAGTAGGACAGACCAGGTTCTATAGCCTTGGCTGGCAGCTGGTCTACACTACAAATAAATGGCAACCTACTGCAGGAAAAAAAAAAATCTGCCTCATCAGTCATGTATCGAAAGATATATGATCGCTTAAGCGTATATCAGGCATGGCACATAACTGACTGAATATTGTCTAACTAGGATAGATTAATCATTGCTATTTTTTGTATCAAGTGTAGTTATTTCATGTTCTCATCTAGTTATCTTCATCACAGTTTTAAGAAACACGATTTGTTTTATGAGGCATTTCACAGGCATCAAGTCAGTGTTCAAAATTGTCTTTTGCTACCATTTTGTTTATAATAATGCTACTGCTGATGATAATGATCTGCACTTGATGTTTTTATGTAAAGTGCATCAAATATTTCACTTTAATGTTAACCAGGAAAAAAAAAAGAAAGAATATTTTAGAGCACAAGATGTTGTACTATCAAACTCCTTATTCTCTCCATCGTTAGAAATCTTTATTGACTTACTTAAAGTTTGAAATAATACAAAGTTTACAGACGTAAAATTATCCAATTAGCAGTGCTATCAGTTAGGCATGTTTTTTTTTAATAAGAAAGGCTTTTTATATTTGTTTTGGATGATTATGTAAAATGGAAGACTGAAATTTCAGTGAAGGAGTCAAAGAATGAACAGTAGAGAAAGAGGAAAAGCCTCTTTATGATTAAAGGTGGGGTATGGAAATTTAGGTTATATACCCCTATAAGGAAAGTAATGACAACCAAACTATTCTGATTGTCAGTATGTATAATGTGGGCATAAAATTCAGAATTATGATTATAAGAATCAAAAAATGGAAATATTTCAATCAATTATACCTTCTGGCACATCTCTTCATGGTTCCTTCAACAGAATCTGTGGAGAAGATCCTCAGCGGGTTGGAAAATCTAGTTGAAAATAGTTCACTGTAAATATGAGTGAGCAAAAATTTGGACTTGATCACAAAAGAGTTGAGTGCTGCAAAAGAAAATGAAATAATGATTATAAACTCATGTATCTGACAATCCTATTTAAGCTAAGAATGAAGAAATGAAGAGAAGACCAGATGTGAATAGAGAATTCATGATATAACAATCACTTCTAGATAAAGAAATGAAGCCTTTATTTAATATTCAGTAAAGAAAATCAGGAAGTAGCAAAATTAGACTCTAAATGGCACTGAAGGATAACATTATTAATTGTAAAGAGAGTGTGTGTGTGTGTGAGTGAGGCACACATTTATAAAGGTGATTAAAATGATTTAAATTCTTAGCCAATCTTGTCTATTTTACTTAGGAAGGAAATTATTTCATTGCTAAACATTGTACTTAGTTGCTATCTGGAATTGACATAATGGCTTTATGACTGACAAATTCCATCTGGTAACCAATAACCCCTGGTTGGGTTTTTCCGTAAATGATTTCAATTCCTGAATCAAAGGCAATAAAACTAAACAAATTGGATACAGTCTAAAAAGCTACATATTATGAAGCAAGGAATAGCAATTTCTCAAGAATAAACAATAGTAAACTTACTTCAATACATCTAAAATGAGAGACAACATAAAGGAGAAAGGAAATTATTTACCAAATCTGGTTGATACATCAGAAAAAGAAATAAGACTTATGGTTGTTACTATAAACAGCTTAAAGGAAATGAATGAACAAAGATTTAAATTTAACTTCTTATATGTCTAAGCTCATTAAATAATAATGGCTGATTTTAACATGTAGTAAAAAAATTTTT